>BQNB010064390.1:19128-35330 GCA_026074375.1 Tanacetum coccineum
CTTGCAATTTGGTCTTTGTACTTCATATCACCATTAAACCTATACATACTTTGTTTCTTTGACCAAGACTGATAAGTGTAAAATACATATATCTGTTTATACCAAAAATGACCCTAAATGACCCAAAATAAACTAAAAATAGCAAAGATATGCTTGTTTTTGTGTTTTGTGTATGCAGGTACGGATAAGACAAATATCACAAGAAAACCGCCAAAAAACGGGCAAACACAGATACAAGAACGGAAGAGTGTGCAAGAGCCGGAAGCCAAAGTCAAAAAGTCAACCTTGGTCAACTCTCAAAGTCAACACTAGAAGACAAAGACACAAAGTTCCATTTAAGTCCCCCAAGTTCCAAAAGTTACACAAATGGTCCCTAAGGCTTAATGGGCCCTAAACTTATCAAAAAAAACCTACCCGGCCCAAAACCTAATCCTATAACTCTTTTATATAAAAGTCCAGGGACCAATCTTGCCCTATTTGAAAGATCATTTATACCTACACAAACACAAGGACCAGACTTGCTAATTCCCCAAAGTTATACCCCTTTTACCTTTAGTTAAAAAAAACGCGGGAAATGCTGTTACCACTATTCACCCGTCACTCCCATTTTACCCACATGATCAAAACAAAGGGCTTTAGCAAATTAAAGGTTCAAAAGAGTAATTCAAGGGTCCAAGGACAAGATGGCAGGGTTAACTCATATTCAGAGGTCCTTATTGGTGGAAACACTCAAGGGGAATGCCATGTCAAAATGAAGAAAGCACAAGGAATGGGGATATTTACACTTGAGTCACTCTCAGAGAAAGCACAAGGTGTCACAATCACGGATTGCCACGCTGGTAATCCGTGTGTGCACATATGCGATCCAATGTCCCAAAGTAAATATCCAATGATTGGAATGAATTAAGGTGGAGATTAGAAGGAGCATGAAGAGCAAGGAAGGGCTAGAAGGTTCAGCAGCAGGCTATAAATACTCACACTCCTCACACACATACTATCATCTTTTTCCTTTTGACACCTAGTCTAGCTTTTAAGTTTTTAAGTAAAATTTAGCTTTAGATTTTAGTATTAGCTTAATGTAATTTTTCATTTAATCTCTTGTAATTTCTTTTAAAGTAATGTAATCAAAGCATTTTAGTTAATAAAATTTGAGTGTTCTTTCATAAAAGTGTCATAAGCTCTCTATAAGCTCATATGTTAGCATACGGATTCATAAGCTACTCATAAGCTCTCATAAGTCTCTAAGCTTGTGATAGAGCTCATTTGCTCTAAATATCTACTTAAATTAATAAAATCAGCTAAATACCTTTGATATTTGGACTTATAAGCTAAAGGAAGGGGAGCTTACAATGGAAGAGCTCCCATGGATTTTACTGGCTTATCTTAGGATAAGCCAGAGCTTGTAGATGCTTAATTGAGCTTATTAAGCTTCTGTTTAGCTGAAGCAACTTGTAAGTTTTTATTTAAATTCCTTTGTCTTTTAATTTCTAGTTTAATGCTTGCTTATTTGCTATTTAGTTTTACTTGTGTGCTTATCTAGTGTTTATTTGTGTTTGATTTAATCTACTTATGCTTCTTAGTCATCTGAATTTAGTTAGTATAGTTTAGATCATAGTTTTTCTTCATTTCTGTCCTAAAACCATAAAAAACCAAAAATAGTAGTTTAGCTTTTAGACTTTAAGTTCTAGCTTAATTGATTATTGATTTATGCTTGTTAAGCTTGTTATAAGCTGTTGGATGTCTGGTAATTAGGTCTTGTTAAATAGATTTCAAATTTGCTAGTTAAAAGAAAATCTGTCAAGTATTAAGGGGTGTTTGGATTTAGCTTGTTTGACCTAAAAAGGTCAAAAGTAGTTTGTTTTTTCATTTTGGATAGTTAGATTATCATATTTATTTAGGTTTTGAGTTAATTTGAAGGATTAGATTTAGCTTAAATTCAGTTTATGGCTTATAATTTGTGATTCAGCACCAGGACAATTTTTCACTTTATTTTACTAGCTAAAATTTAACTCAAGCCCTTGTAGGCTTGGTTCGTGTTCAATTTGAATTCATATACACTCAATAAGATAGTGTAGTGCAGGACTTCCCTCAAGGAAGACTGCAATTGAGATTTGTGGCTTTGCCATTTGCATCAGCAGTGGTAACCATAGTTACTACTGCTGTCCTTTTTGATTTCACTTAGGATAGTTAAATTAGTTTTTAGGTTTTTAAATTCAGTAGAAATCTAGATTACATATAGGTTAATATAGATTAGTACTTGTTTTCTCAATTCTAGCTTAACTTGTTAGGTTAATTTAGCATTAAAGTTCATCAAAATTCTAAAAAGTCCAAAATCAGTAGTAACTTAGTTTAAGCTTTTAAATTGGAAACTTAGCTTATAGTAGTTATTTTAATAATTTAGATTCATAGCTTAGTAGGTAATTGTTAAGTTCTCATAAGCTCAACTTCTGTCTCAGCTTATTGAGCTTATTGGCTTATTTAGATTTTGAGTTCTAAGTGCCTAGTTCTGAGTTAGCTGTTTTGATCTTTAGTTTTAGTAAGCCTTAAGTGTTTTTAGTCATAGTAGCTTATCATTTTTAGCTTATGCACATCATTAGGATTCTAGAACAGCTTTTGGTTTGAAAAATGAGCTTATATTAAAGCTTGTGCAAGCTTATAAGTCCAAACAAGCAAAAGTGAGCTTAAACCCTCACTCACTGTAACAGTGATTTCAAAAGCTCTTTTAGAGCTTAATCTTGGTTTTCAAAAGCTCTTTTATAAAAAATGCTTAAAAATAAGTTTCCTTTAAGTTCTAGTATTTAGTTTTTGCAAAAAAGTGAAAAAGAAAAAATACAAAAAGGGGTGCTGCCAACCTTGAACCCGTGACCTCAAGCACACAAACCCAACGTGTTAACCAATATGCTTCAAATCGCTCATCCATTCACTTCTCCTCCCATTTAATTCTTATACTTGTTTTTCTTTTCCTTTTTCATTATAAGCCGTAGCTTATATAAGCTTTTTCCCGGCTTATTTGTTAAGCTGTGAGCTTCTTCTTATTTTTCCTTTGATCTTTATAACTTTTTAGATTTTCCCTGAATTTTTGGCATTTTTCCATTTAGTAGATTATTTTTAATCATTTTTCTAAGGTTTTAATTTTCGAAAAATCATAAAAAATAGAAAAAAGTTTCAGAAAAATACAAAGAATAGTTTTTAGTTTAGAATAAAATACTTTTAGGTTTACATTCAAAAAAATCATTTTCAACACTTTTAGATTTTTATTTTTATTTTAAGCCTTTATTTTTAATTTTAAAAATAGGATTTTAATTTTAAAAATAGTTTTCTGAGTTTTTAAGTTACTTTAGACTTTTCTAAGTTTAAAATCCATTTTTCTAAATTTTAGGAACTTAATTGCTATTTTTAGGATTTAATTAGATTAAAATAGTTTTTAATTCATAATAATTCATAAAATAATCAAAAAATATGTTTGTTCTTTTTCTTAAAATTTTTTTTTGTCCTTAATTTAGGTTTAGAAATTTAGTTGCGTTTTTTAGGTGCTAATATTAGTGATTTGCTTATTTGTCGCGTTTTATTTGCTCCCGTTAATTAGTTTAAGTGTTTAATTACTTTTAATTGTTCATTTTAATTGTTGATTTTATTTAGTAGTTATAGATAATAAAAAAATATCTTTTCTCTTATTCAAATCATAATCCAAGCTATAAAAGGTTTCAATTTCATAAGTCGTTGAGAAAACGACCCGGGTGATCATTCTTCCCGGTTAAATATACGTATTATATATTATATATATCTTTTAGAGTGAGATTTTCTTATGGGAGACTTTAGGAAAGTTCTTAATTTCTCTTTGGAATATTATTTTATAGTTTTATAGTATTATATAATACTATCAACGGCATAACGTTGGGCATGTTTATTTTTACTCTTTTCTTTTTTAATGCTTAACTTTGTGAACTCTTAGGTGTCGTCGTGGCGAGGCAAGCTTGCTACGCTTGCACCCATTGGCAGGTGAATCCTCTAAATATACCAAACTTAAAGTTACGGTTGTGTATGGGTTGCGCGTTTGCTGCCTACTCGCTTAATGCGTGTTGTGCCGGCTCACATTTTCCTTCTAAGGGATTTGCTAACAACAATTTTACAAGTATTGTTTTTATTTAGATGACCATTGGTATTACGCCTCCTCCATAAGTACTTAAGGTCGAGTCTGGTCGCGTTAATGACTCGGTATGTTATTCACTATCGAAGTTAGGCACAGGTGACATGCTTAAATTTTTTTGCAATGATTTTTTCATTACTCACTTGATTTAGGTATTTTTGTTATTTGAGAAACCCACGCCTAAATTATTTGACTAACAAAAATAATGTGCTTTGAAACAAAGTCACCATGGTCTTGCTCGATACTTTTTGTTTAGTTTTTAAACATGAATCATTGCTTTGTTTACATGAGAAAAGGAGTAGTCTTCTAATTATGTTTTATTTATTAATTGGTTTGTTATGTTACATGCAGAAAGCAACATTTTGATAAAGTGACAAATGACTTATAAGTGACAAGGGCATTCACCACAATGGTTAAGGAAATGAAAGTTATAGGAGCTAAGACCCCGAGAAAAGGTGATAGTGAAGACGCCTTAACGGAGGTGATGAGAGTCGTGGCTCATAGCGATAGAACCCCCGTGCTACTCTTAATGGGTGGTGGAATGGGTTTCGAGAAAAGCACCGTTTTGAAAGAAGTCCTTAAAGAGTATGTAACAGCTTCTCTTCTCATTTTTTATAAGTTTTTAAATACAATTGTTGTATTCATGCATTATTTACTTATCCGACACTTGATTAGATGAAGTATTTATTTGGTTAGAACAAAGTTTAATGCATTGGCATATTTCAAAACAAAACTATTGAAAACCCTATAATGACAAGAGTCGTTGTAGGTTTATCAATAGATTTTTTGTATGCCTACTTAAAAGGTGTCATGTCGGTGACAAAACTTTGATGGCATGAACGGTTGTATTTACTATACAAGTCATATGTTTTTCTTATATCTATCAAAACAATATGATACCGGTGGCAGTGGACTCAAATATGATTAAATGTGATGAAACTGAATATGTGGCAGGGGATTCTAGGAGGAGGTAGCAGCAAACGCATTTGTAGTAAAAGCTTATGCTTTCAAGGAAAGTGATTTATCGAGCCCTTAACTCATTCAGTTTTAGACCCGTGTCGATCATGTTTGCCTACATGGTTGCAAACACCTCAGCCCTGTTCAAACGTGAATATAGATGTTGCATAGGTATGCATTTATCTATTTTATATGTTACAAGTTGAGTTTCATATCTTTATTACTTATAGATCAAACGCTTTGTAAAATGCAAACAACGATTGCATCTTAATTTGCAGCACATGCCCAAGACGATCCTGTTTTAGTGAGTGATAAAATCAGCGGACTACAAAAGAAATGGAAAAAGTATTTGTCAACGTCTTCATCAAGGCGAACCATATATGCAGATTTCAAATCTATTATCTATCTATTCGGTATGTAGTTTACCATTTTTTAATCTATTGGCGAACCATATATACCGTTTTGCATTCTTTTATATGTTTATATGTTTACCTAGAGGGGTGTACGAAATTGTACCTGAACCCTTGAACCGACAACTTGCCATTTCTATCTGTTCGTGCTGTAGGAATCCTTTAATCTATACTTACGGTTTTATCTTCTATCATATTGTATAAATAAGATTCTTTTTTTATCATTGGCTATCTATGGTTATTTCATAAATATATTTATGTTTTTTTGTAACATCCGAGAATTTTTGGATTTTTAAAAGACTATTTTAGCCATTGACTTTTCGAGTCTGATTTGACTCATTGACTTTTAGTCTTTTATCGTCTCATAAAAGCGATTACCGCGTAACTGGTAAAAAATTTCGGAACATATTCCAATAAAAAATCATATTTATTATTACACACCTCGAGTGCAAAGTTATTTTTAACTTATTTGATTCGAAAAACAAATAAGAAACTATATTAATTCATAGTTGAATTATCAAAAACGACCAGCTAAACCACATTTTCACAACTCGGACCCTAAAGCAATTTGATGTAAAACGATTTTTCAGACGACTTTTTAGTTTTACCCGAGACTTGAAAACAAGCAGAAGAGGGCAAAAACAGCCTCGCAAAGTTTTGAAAACTTCACACAACGGGCACCGACACACAAGAATAATTAAATTTATTTTTAATTATCACTATTTATTTAATAAAAAAAATCATTTAATATTTTACTTATTTAAGCATTGTTGATAACGCGAATATCCGAATTAAAATTTCATTTTTATTTTAACCGAGTCACTAAATAAATGACGAACATTTTTATAAATGTTATAAAAATAATTATAAAATATTATCAATGTATAATACTCATTTTTATCAGAAAAAAGTGATTTGAAAAACAATGCGCGAGTTTAGTATTTTGAATCATTCGATAAGTGGCTCAAACGAGTCCCGAACCAATATTCTATAAAAGTTTCCCAAAAATTACACCTTTAGTCCCTGTGGAATATTTACACAATTTCATTTACTTTTAAAGTTTTAATATATATAAAAAATTTATATCTTTTATTTCATTTATATATACAAAAACACACACATTACACCTCTCATCTCTCTTTCCCCCTCCTCATTAACCGGCCACCACCGTCGCCGGTCCGCCACCTCCGACCACCATGCCGACGTCGCCGGAAAAGTTTTTCGGCGAACTTTTCCGACCGAAACCAAAAATAATCCTCACCACCGGATCTACTCGATCCCCACCACCACTCGCGGCCACGCACCGTTTCTTCCCCCTCCGGCAGCCACAGTCGCTGTTACCACGCCACCACCTCTAATATCATCGTCGCCATCAACCACCAACGAGGGTCCATTTATATTTTTTTTATATATGCACCTTAGGGTCTGCGTATCGGTTTCTTTTCACCAGCCGAGGGTGCGTTGGGTTTTCATAGCACCATCAAGGGTGCGTTTGAGTGTTGTTTCAGCCGCCATAGGGTGCGGTTTGGTTTGTTGTTAACACCGAAAAGGGTGCGTCGGGTTCGGGTCAGACCCGACAAGGATGCGTTGGGTTCGGTTTAAGGTTGTAACAGCAAGGGGGGTGTTCGTTTCGTTTGTTGTTTCGCAAATTTAGGGTGCGTTGGTTTTACTGTCACCCACATAGGGTGCGTTTGTTGTGTTACTCAGCGCCTGGGGTGCGTTTGGTTGTTTTTATAAACATCCAATGGGTGTTTGGTTGTCATAACACCAACCAGAGGGTGTGTTTGGCTTAACAGCACCACGCATGGTGCGTTTTGGTTTCGGGACAGCCGACCCGGGGTGCGGTTGGTTGTGTTTTGCACCGACCAGGGTGCGTTTGGTTTATTGAAAATCCAACAAAGATGGTGTTTGGTTTTGTTATAAACGAGATAGGGCTGTGTTTGGCTGTTAAACGGCCATGGGGTGCGTTTGGTTGCTTAAAAACGCACCAGGGGTGCGTTTGGTTTCGGGTCAAACAGATTAGGGTGCGTGTGGTTTAGCATAAAACAGACAAGGGTGCGTTTGGTTTTACGGAAATAGCAAGGGGTACGTTTGGTTGATGTAGAAAACGTATAGGGTGCGTTTGGGGTAGCAGAATTACACAAAGGGTGAGATTGGTTTATACAAATCAACTAATAAATATAACACGGGATATATTAAATTAGTTAATGGTGGAAAATGGTTAAATAAAGGTTATTTATTAAATATCGTTTAGATATATATATTATATATAATATTGAAATGCGCGAGTATTTGCAATATGGTTTGATAAAGCGGGGAAAACATATTAGATTTTTAAATATGGAAAAATGACTTATAACGGAAAGTCATGCGAAATTTATTAATTGTGTATATTTTATTTATGATTCATAAGATGTTATTTTTTTAAACACGGTTAAATAGAGACTAAGTTAAATTTTAAAAATATACTAAAATATAACTATACGATAATCCGACCACAAACGAAAACTTTACTTTTACAAATGAGACAACAATTTTAGCCACGACCCGTCGAGGAAACGAAATATAAGTTTATAAAATATTATTTTATATTTTATAATTGTCAGCTAGAAGATAACATAATAATTATTGTAAAAGCTTTACAAAAATCGTTTAATTTAATTGGTAATCTTAAAACGTACGATTACGTTTACATAAGAACTTTTTATTCAGTTAAATGGTGATTTCATAAACGAGTCAAACTAATTGGTTTAATTATTTTACTCACACTTATTATATAATACTTGCAAAGCATTATATACGTCACATTAATCTTTGGATTGTTTGTCTTTGTTATATGATTCACGGTATGAGTTATATAAGGGTTTATTTTTCATATGTAATATATACAGAATATATTACATACGTTGCGTCATTTTTTTCAATTTATTTATTTAACCAACCACCAAACTATTACAACTTTAAAAACTAAATCTTTATCAATGTGTCGCATTGACATAGCCATTCATCGAGAAACCCAAATTCATTATCCTAGTCTAGTGGGACTTAGCAGATAAGTTAAGCTACAACTACTTGATCGAGCCGCTTCGTCCTCCGTTTGTGTTGTTGATATTTGTTGATATCATATGTCAAACAGTTCTTCATCATCGAGGTGTGTTTATAGCCCCACGTTTTACATGTTTTACATATATTTTTGGGGTGAGAACATGCTTGTTTACAAATGCATTTACATGTTTGTTTACAAATTTGTTTACATACTCATTTACATAGCCTCGTATGGGTTATTTACTTGGACTTCATTTTGGTCACAAATATATGTACTTTGACTTTTGAAAGGATTACGGATTACGTTTAAGCGGAATGAACTGATAAAACAATACAGTATACCGGGAGTCTTGGAAGGGACACCGGTGATAACGGAGACATTATTTTTAAATAAAGGCCCGGGTGTTCTTGGAGGGGACACCTGTGATGGGTATATATATAAGTCTACGTCACAGCTTCATGAACTATAAATCACTTGGAGGGTGAGCGCGAATGTTATGAAATAGATCTATTCGGGTGAATCCCCGTTCGGGTGATTAGCTATCACTGGGCAAACGAACGTTATAGCATGTTGTCCACGCGAATGTTATAAAATAGATCTATTCGGGATTGACAATCCCCGTTCGGGTAATTAGCTATCACTGGGCAAACGAACGTTATAACATGTCGGATTACGATTGGTTGGGCCTACAAGGCCCACAATACTTACATATGAACACTTACTGTCATATTAGTGCATTGGTTTCATGAACTTAGAGTAATTGTAATCATTGTTTTATACTCACATGGATATTTACTGTGCCTTGAATAAAGTGGCAATACATACTTGAAACATTTTGGTGACATTAAATTGGTCATGCATTCTTTATAAATCTTTGGGATAAGATTGGTACTTTTTGTGACATAAAATGTGTCGTGCATTCTTTATAAATCTTTGGGATTTTTACATGGTACTGTGATGACACAGTGGACAAATACATTCATTTGAAACTTACATTCATATTTAAACTAATCTATGAACTCACCAATTTATGATGCCGTTTTAAGCATGTTTTTCTCAGGTGATATAGATACTTGGCCTACTTGAAGTGCATTGGAGTCTATACATTCAAGTTTTTCATGGTGATGCAATTATGGGATAAACATTATATCAAATTTAAGGAAATCAACGAGATTACTTTTCAAACGACACCTTTAGAGTTCGTTCTCTTGTATCTAGCGTTGTGTGATATGAAGTAACTCCCCCGGACATACTTTCGTTGCGACACGCATTTTTAGAGGTGTTACAGATTGGTATCAGAGCACTGGTTATAGAGAACTAGGTTGCATATTTTACCCTAGACTATAACCGTTTTCACAAACAATTTGCATCACTCAACATTTTCAAAGTGCATACACGCTACTTGCTTATGTGCTTACATTACGTGCTGCATTAAGTGCTTACGTGACATACATATATATAATATATATATGCTTGCATTCCTTTCGCGTATATCGTACGCTTATTTATATAAGAGTTATTATATAAATACCAGAATATTTTTAAGACATTGTGGGTTGCACAATGGTCTCATTCTACTCGTCAGACATTGTGAGTTGCGCAATGGTCTCAACTACGTTCGCAGACAATTGTAAGTTAAACATATTGGTCTTAAGGAATATTATTTTCTTCATAGCTTTTATACATAAAGAATTACACGAGACCGTTATAATTATTGTTTACCATGGAATTATGTATGAATTAAGTATTCTAACAAGTTTGTTATGGGGCGGGTTTGTAATATAAGGATTGATATGATAATTGCTATGTAAACAAAACCCGTCACAGTTCTGTTTACATGGGATTATGTATAAATCTAAGTATTACAAGTCTTGTATGGGCGGGACTTGTAATAGGAGGATTTATATGATAATTGCTATGTTGACTCGTTCTATAAATAACCTTTACCTTAATATTAACAGAGTACTCATTTAACTGATCTTCGAGCACGATGACGATCTCCTGATAGTTTTACTCTCCGTCTCCGAAGACGATTTGGAACACTCGTCCCATACTCATTAGAGCACATGCATCGTCATGTCAGCCATCGCCTTGGAGGTTATGTGAGTACGCGTATTGCATCGGGAATTATTAAGTAGGATGATTTATGATCTATTTATTTGAAAGGATTGGGACGCCTCTTTATTTAAATAAATAAATTGTAAATCCCTGAACCATAAGTTTATCAATTCATTATTTACATAAATTGGGACGCTTCTTTATGCAAATAATGAATTATAAATGAGTGGGCTTAATAATATCCGATATGAGACGAGTAAGAACCTGAACTCAATCATCACCGAAATTCTTTAAAAGGTCTAGAAACACAATCGTGTCTTACTACTCAGCAGAATCTTAAGGCCTCACTTGGAGCTACCTTATCACATACTTAAGTTATTACTTTTGCCGTTGCCAATCCTTGCGATCACGAACTGTTCGTGGAACTAACAGACTTGTTACACACTTGAGCTGATGGAGTTGATTCATCCTCGAAATAACGACTGAGTACCATAATCCGCCGTCTATCGCATAAGCTCTCTCGCGAGCTCCTCTTATTTATTGAACTTTATTCTGGGAATGTTGTTTCTCGAAATGTCCTCACCCTCTGCATCCCATCACCGTTTGTTATAGTTATCGTCGTTATAGTTGCCGTGGTTGGGTCCTGGAGCGGTCCCGACTGATACAACTTTAGCCAATAGGTAATGCAACCCCACCTTAAACGAGATAACACCTATCGACGATATAGATAGTCGGACTATTCATTTCGGGCCACTAGTAGGAAGACTTAGGTTGTGATACATCCTAGTACTGCCAAGTAAGTTGGGTACTTACATCCATAAGCCACGTTGATGTGAATCATCGAACATTGCAGATAGCAGAAACGAGACTCCGTCCTCGGACATTTAGAAACTTATACAAACATACTCACGCGACTACACTTTCTTCTTGAGGTTTTCACTATTAAGAGATTTTTTTTATAACGCGTTTATATCAGACATAAGATCTATAATGATATTTTGGGAAATACATATTTTGATGGATTAAATATCCTGGTCAAACCTAGCCAATTTTTTTATATATATTGAGAAGTATCGAAACACCGAATTTTTCTGAACAAAGTTATCAGCGTCTTGTTTAGAACTGGTTTACTAAATTTTAAATCTTTTCTTGGTCACACAAACGGATAACACAAATTTAATCTCAGGACGAGATTTCTTTAAAGGGTGGGTATTGTAACATCCGAGAATTTTCGGATTTTTAAAAGACTATTTTAGCCATTGACTTTTCGAGTCTGATTTGACTCATTGACTTTTAGTCTTTTATCGTCTCATAAAAGCGATTACCGCGTAACTGGTAAAAAATTTCGGAACATATTCCAATAATAAATCATATTTATTATTACACACCTCGAGTGCAAAGTTATTTTTAACTTATTTGATTCGAAAACGAAAAAGATATATATTAATTCATAGTTGAATTATCAAAAACGACCAGCTAAACCACATTTTCACAACTCGGACCCTAAAGCAATTTGATGTAAAACGATTTTTCGGACAACTTTTTAGTTTTACCCGAGACTTGAAAACAAGCAGAAGAGGGCAAAAACAGCCTCGCAAAGTTTTGAAAACTGCACACAACGGGCACCGACACACAAGAATAATTAAATTTATTTTTAATTATCACTATTTATTTAATAAAAATATTAAATAAAATCATTTAATATTTTACTTATTTAAGCATTGTTGATAACGCGATATCGAGATAAAAATTTCTATTTTTATTTTCACCGAGTACATAAATAAAATAACGACTCAATTTTTTTAAATGTTATAAATAATTATGTAAAGCATTATCAAGTTTAATACTCATTTTTATCAGAAAAGTGATTTGGAAAACAATGGCGCAAGTTTCGTATTTTGAATCATCCGATAAGTGGCTCAAACGAGTCCCGGACCAATATTCTATAAAAGTATCCCAAAAATTGCACCTTTAGTCCCTGTGAAATATTTACACAATTAACCCTATACTATGATACACTTGTCATTTACTTTTAAAGTTTTAATATATATAAAAATTTTATATCTTTTATTTCATTTATATATACAAAAATACACACATTACACCTCTCATCTCTCTCCCCCTCCTCATTAACCGGCCACCACCGACGCCGGTCCGCCACCTCCGACCACCATGTCGCCGTCGCCGGAAAAGTTTTCCGACGAACTTTTCCGACCGAAACCAAAAATAATTATAACACCCTGTGTTTTCAAGTCATTGACGACGACGATAAATCTACTATTCATCTTTTATATTGTATGCGTTTGTTTTAAATCGTAAACGTTAAGCTAAATCGCGTAGGCTAAAAATTAGTGTCAATGTAAGACGGGCATCAAAAATATTAAGAGTTTACATAAGCAAGTATTAAATAATTATTTGAGCGAATTATGGTCTTTGTTCATTTTATTTTTATCGGATAGTAAAGTGTATACGTTTCGCGTAAATTGCATTTAGGCATACCCGGAAACCACCAAACTTTTCTACGCTTCTACAAATACCCACTTTTATACCCAATACATAAAAGTTACAAAAATACATCATATATATCATACATAGGACGAATTTGTTGCAATTTATACAAGAAATATAAGAAAAATCTTGCAAGTAGTCTTTGTACTTCACTAACTCATTAAACATAGCCATACTTTGTTTCCTTGACTATTTTCTTACTTACAGGACCATCCATATGTTTTCTTGAATATATTGCAAACTTTTTTTGGACCATCTTTATTCATATTATAATTGTATGTTAGTAGAGAAAAAGTTAACACATAACACTTAGAAAAAAATCAACAAACTCTCCCTTTTTCTCTATTTTGTAAGATACGGATGAAAACAACCCTTTAACTATATCCATACAAAATTTTATACAAACCTATACCACATATACACATCATATATAAAGATATTCTAAGTGGTTCAAACGCATTGGTTAAACAATTTTCAAGCATTAATCAAGAAAAAAGAAGGAATTAGGGTTTTCATTACCTAATCTAGGGGTTTCACATTTGCAAGCTTTGGTTTTGTGTTCTAAACAAGGTGTAGCATTAGCTTATCATCACCTTCATTCATTATAAGGTTGCATCAGACGATTTGCGTGGCGCATTATCATGTGGCAACTTGTTATTCGCTCACTCAGGTGAGTTCATAGGACCACGTTTTACATGCTTTGTTTTGCAAGTTTTTGGGGTGACGAATCATGCAATGTTTTACAACTGGGGAACAAGTGGTTAAGTTTCATTTTATAATTAGTGTTACTATGTTGCGATAACCCTAGTTGAGCCAATTATCATGATAACTGGTCAGTTACTGGGATTGTGAGCGCAGAATGTATGATAGATTATTGGGGTTTGAGATCCCCGTTCGGGTGATTAGCTATCACTGGGCAAACGAAGTATACCATGTCGAAACATAGGATTGCGGGTTTAGAACATATCACGGGCAATGTAGGCCATTTATATGGTATTCATTTATGTCGTCTCAGTGTCATGAGCTTAGGGCAACATAGTTACATTTATATGATGTCTGCATCTGTTGCATTATCATACACTTGGGAAATCTTGTGGTCCTACAATATATGATTTATCAAACCTATGAATTCACCAACATTATTGTTGACGTTTTAAAGCAATGTTTTTCAGGGGATCAGTAAGCACGAGGTGCAAGGGATACATTGGTGGTTTTGATTGGGATATCAAGCTTTAAAGATTTTGTCGCATTACATTTTGTATAACTGTATGGGCTAGAAATCTTTGTATTTTGAACAAGTGAACAAGTGAAGCTTCATCTTATGTAACAAATACTTTGTTAAATCCAATGTATCAGTTTTAAATGACTTTTTGGTCGTTCTATATACATCTTGTGTTATTGATCTATGAAGTAACACGCCCCGGACCCTTATTCCGCTGCGACCCAATTTGGGGGTGTTACAGATTGGTATCAAGAGCCAAGGTTATAGAGAACCAGGTCAAATGTTTTTGCTGGACTATAACCGTTTTCAAACATCGAATTCATACAAAGGGGTTTTACACGGGACATACATATATGCATACATTCATGCATACACTACTTGTTGCATTAGTTGGTTGGACTAGATGCATTCATAATTGATATACATGTTATGATATAAATGTATATTACTATAAGAGTCTTATATTAAATACTAATATAAGCTATTTTGAATTTTCAAATTCAGTCATGTCAGATTCAGATGAATCGGGGGTTACATACACGGAGGTTTCCAGCCTATTTGAGGGTTTATCAGACATAGGATCACCGAGAGCCGATGATCACGAGTACCTTGAGCTGCCTTGGATACCATAGGACCTATACGTGGAGGCCGCTCTTTAGGCCCCACCCTCTCCAGATTACGTACCTGGCCCTGAGGAGCCAGAGTAGGCACCACCTTCGCCAGATTATGTTCCAGGCCCAGAGCATGCTGATGATGAGATTGTTGCTAAGGATCAGCCATATGCTGAGGATGCCTCACCCACTGCTCAGTCACCTGACTATATCTCGGAGTCCGATCCTGAGGCAGACCCGGAGGATGATGACGATGAGGACCCCGAGGAGGATCCTGTCGATTATCCTGCCGATGGAGGAGATGACGGCGATGACGAGGAGGGGTCATCAGAGGATGATGAGGATGATGACATGGACATCAAGGCCGATGATGAGGAGGAGGGAGACAGAGCCGTTCGAGACTGATGAGTCTGCGGCCACACCACCACCACACCTTCCATATCGTGTGACAGCTAGGATTTCTATTCTAGCTCCAGTACCTACGCTAGTATGGTCTGATGCAGAGGTTGCTAGACTTCTCGCTATATCTACTCCACCATCATCACCACTCTCCCTATGGTCTTCACCACTTCCCCAGATACCTTCCCCATTACTACCACTATCACCACCCTCACATGTGTTATCTCCAGCACCACCTCTTAGCCCTATTCATTCATTGGGCTATCGAGCTGCTATGATCTAGATAAGAGCTGAGGCCGCATCTACTTCCTATTCTCTACTATTACCACCACCCTTCATACTCTCCCCCACTAGATCAGATGCACCATCATTAGGGATACCACCACCCTTGCCCATATCAGTTCCTACTTCATCACCACCATTGCTACTACCCTCTGCTAGTCGTAGGGAGGACAGACCCGAGGTTACCTTACCACTTTGGAAGAGGTTAGGTATCGCTCTTAGTCCTGGATACGAGGTAGGAGAGAGCTCGTCTACTGCTAGACTTGCTGGAGGTCTTAGAGTAGACTATGGCTTTGTAGCTACTATGGATAGGGAGATCAGGCGTGATCCGAAGAGAGAGATAGGATATGGGATCACCGACTCGTGGGACGAGATAATTGAGACCCTTCAGGGGGCACCAGTTAGTACTGACACGGAGTTGGGTCGACATATGACAGCATTTGAGACTAGGGTTAGGCAAGACACGGATGAGATTTATACGAGGTTTGTTAGGAAAATATTGTAAACAGACTTAATACTGTTAGTATTAAAGTTAAGTCTGTTAGTTATAGTTAGTACTGAT
>BQNB010064391.1:0-35329 GCA_026074375.1 Tanacetum coccineum
CTCACACAATATGAATCACGAGATATATATAAAGAGTCCTACGCGTTATCCCTGTGATTTTGTCAGAACATCAGAGTGATACTCAAGTAATCACAGTGAAGATGGAAATCCTGCTTGAGCCAACATCAAACAAGCTCATGGTAGGTGACTTGTGCGATTATATATGAATTAAATTTGTGACAACTGGAATGAAATGATGGTACAATTCTACAAGAATCAAACTTGTTCTAGTATATGAATTGATGATTGATGATGAATTTTTGAAATGATTAACACTCTCGATGTTTCACAAAACCGCTTTAGCAAGTGACACGTCGATTGATTTTCAAATCATTTTTCTATTCAACGGTGAGACAGTACTGGTTCACTCTTATCGTGCTGTCTGCTTTGAGACATTCTGATAATGAGAACATGCTGAGTACGATGAATCTAATACACGTGTGTTAGAAAGATTCAATACTGCAAGATGGAAATCCTGTCAAGGAGATTCTTCTTAAATTGAATCTACCTGATCACAAGTCGATCCTTACGGATTCGAATGTTACTCCAACCAAACATGGGCGAATGACAAAGACATATTGGTCCCCCTGCTTTATTGCTAACTGTTTTAATGCAGGATACTTAAAGATGGAGGTGATTGTACCTGATTCCAGCAGTCTCAAAGATTCATAACCACATGCTCATACTCGACCGAAAAAATTTAAGATACCATGAAATCTCAAGTACATGTTTCAAAACTTTCACTACTCTGATACCGTACGTCTTTCTTGAAGTGACGAAGTATTAAAGTCAAAGAATATTAAAGAAGTTTTCGTCACTCTGATACCGAACGTCTTTCTCGAAGTGACGAAGTGTTATAGTTAAAGAATTTTAAGAAAGATGTCTTATTCAAGCTTTCAAGACCAAGAAACAACAATAGTATGAGCATGTCGGTCCAAAAGTCACAAGTTCACAAGATGGTAAAGTTTACAAGATGGCGAAAAGAGATTATGCTTGGTTGATGATCTCAAAAAAGCTCAAAATCACATTCATGTCAAGCTAAAGGAACAAGATCAAGCCTAAGGTCAATGATCACTACGCCATATTCACAAGATAAAGAAAAGAAAAAGAAGTTTGCGAGCATAAGAATGAAGACCTTCATAGTATGTTAGGTTTAAGTTTTTATAAGGAGAGATCTTTATGATCACCCCTTAGGGGAGATTATTAGAACACAGAAAGTGTTTGTTGATCATTTATGAGATCTCAACGATCGTCCCTTAAGGGGAGATTGTTAGGAATTTAGTTTTTAGTGAAGTGACGATCATTATCGATCTCACGAGCCTTTGTAATAGTTAGACAATATTATGTAATAATTAGTAAGCTAACCAGGGTTGGATTTATAGAAAAGTCCAAGGAAAGTCAAGCTCGGACATATCTATTGTAACTATATAAACCCTCTCCACACATGGAGAGGGTGTTGGTTGGTTGGTTGTATGTTCATTTTCATTATATAAGCTCGGCTCTGATACCAATTGTAAATAAGTTATCTTTGATATTAGAATATTACTTAGTGGTAGAGAGAATAGTAGAAGGAAGGATGTATTTTTTAAGAGAGAAAAGTAGAGTAACATGGAATGCATTAAGTAAAAATGAAACATACAACCAACCAACCAACACCCTCTCCATGTCTGGAGAGGGTTTATATAGTTACAAGATATGGGCCGAGCCGGGCTTTCCTTGGACTTTCTATAAGCCGGCCCGGTTAGCTTACTAATTATTACATAATATTGTCTAACTATTACAAAGGCTCGTGAAATCGATAATGGTCATCACTTCACTAAAAACCGAATTCCTAACAGATTGTAATATTTTGCTTGTTATGTTTCGCTTGGAATATTGATGTGCTGTCGTGTAGGTTGTTATTTATTATCAAGTTTTATTATTTATTTTATGCCAACTATACCTAAAAACAACACTCTAACGGGCAGTGTATACGGTCAGATGTAGCTTCGTGGTAAGTAGGGTGTTTCGGGTCCACTTAAGAGCTGAGGGGTTAATTCCTAATTCTATCAGTTATTTTAAGGTTTTTTTTTTATTTTTTTTTATGTTAGTACTAAATTAATCTAATTTATGCTAAACCTAAACTAAAGGCAAAGGGGGGTTTTCAGCCTGAGAGACTAGCAAAAGGTTTAGTTATCTAACCTAAGATTTTAATGACAAGTAAAGCAATAAACACACACAAGAATATGAACAAATGGTAAAGGAGCGGTCAAACACTAATGTAAGGAAAACATATCAACCATGAATAATCCGATAAAATGCAGGTTTGTTTATAAGTGCAATGATTGTCTTATCTCGAAGAGGTATATCATTCTTAGACTTAGGCGGTACTTCTTCCTAAGACCTAGACACGTTGAATCCTGTCATAATTAACGCATCCACTTAAAGTATTTTATTTGCTGATTATAATCTATCTTAAGAGATTAATAATGGTGTTCGTATTAAACCCTAGCTCGTGGAGATTTTACCCACTTACTGCTTAACGGCTCTTTATATACTAGTAGTCCACTGTTTGAGTCCTTACCAATGGAATAAGAACGTACTCATTGATCTCAGGGTCACCTGCTAGTCCAACTAAGCTCACTAAACTAAAGGCAAAGATAGGTCAATATTTGTGATCCTATGATTCTAGATATATAAATTTCAATATGGAGAGCTATCTAGACTATTGGGCACCTTGCGACGCCCAAACAATCACCGAAGTTGCAGCGCGTTAAATATGTAGGACTAGACCCAGTTGAATGATAGGTCGCATACTTAAGCACGTAAACAAGTATAAATTGATAAACATAATCAACAACCAATGATAGTTTAAGCAATCGATATAAACAAACCAAACATTAAACCTTCATAAACATGGTTGATACCTAAAGGTATCAGCCGATAGTCATTATAAAAATACACACGTTTTTTATATTATGAACGATTTAATAGTAAAGAAACTTAACCGATCGCGTATTGGTTGCGCAAAGTTTATAAGAGTTGTCATATGATCATAAGGACTATTTTCTGACCATATATGCTTCCTTTATTGTCTCTTGGTCGACTTGGTGTTTAGGGATTCACTCTCATACCTAAAACTGAGTTTAGGGTCTTCTATTTATAGAGTCTGGAAATTGATCGATACGCCGTATTAGGCGACGTGGGATACGGCGTATTGGGGATTTCTTAGAGTAAGGACCACGGTTGATATTTTTAGAATCTTCGTGTATAATAAACCTTGGATATGGCGTATAGAGGCTCCTGAATATGGCGTATTGGGTCTTTGATCTTCGTGGTTTCTTGTGAAGTGCAGGCACGGATACGTCGTATCTTCTTGATGAATACGACGTATTGAGGCAAAACCAGTTGGTTCTTCTTTGTTGACCAAAGTATTATATACAGCGTATCGTTGATGTGGATATGGCGTATTCTTCAAAGTCATGCAATGGTCTTTTAATTCGTCAAAGTCTTGGATACGTCATATAGGTCTAGAATAATACGGCGTATTGGCTGTCAGATCAGTAGACTTTCTTAAACTCTTCATTGAAGCTCCAAAATACGTGCCTTTTAGATATTCTTCACAAAGTACTCTATAATTACTGCAATTCTCAAATATAAACGATTAAGTAACAATTCTTGCAATAATTATATAATATGGGTTAGAAACATGGGATAAATGATGTTATAAAAGTAACGTTATTTGATGTCATCAGATATGACAATGTAATGTTTCGCTTTAAATATGAAAATTGGGCAGAGTTTTGTTTTGCACAAACTACGGTATTTACTTGGAATTAACAACCTTCACCACACCACCCCCTTATCATAAATCGCTTGCTACATATTTCGCCTGCTAACATATTCGCCTGAGATTTATTTCGCTTGACCTATGAAAAATTAAGCAGAGTTTCGTTTCCTAGAAATGACATAAATCACTTGAAGTCAACCTATCATAAATCGCTTGAAACATATTTCGCTTGACACATATTTCGCTTAGTTTCATAAACCGCTAGCTTCAAACATGTTTCGCTAGCATCATAAACATATTTCGCTGGCTTAAAAACATACTTTTTCACAAAAACTCACCCTTTTTGACGTTTTACCTTGATTTTTTCTTGCACAACTAGTTATCTTAGACCTAGATCTTGCTTAAAAAGATAAACTTTAACACTTTTAAACACAAAAATCTAGGCTTTGATTTTCAAGTGACAAAACCAAAAAGATAACTAAAACCAATGATCTAAACAAGATATAAATGCACACAAGCTCACGATATCACCCCATGGTGACTAATACCAATTATAGATGTATCAAATCACTTAACAAATGAGCACAAGAAAGTCTATAGAGAGAAAGTGGGGTTGTAGGACTTAGAGAGAGAAAGGAAGGAAAAGTGTATTATGAAAGAACCAAATGAACAACCAACCCTCTCTAAGGTGTGGAAAGGGGTATTTATACCTATACTAGGTCAGTTACACATAAGGGAGTCTTATGTTGACTCGGTTAGCTTGGTAAGTTTCCAAATATTATGCTACGAGCTATTCTATAATATATTGGTAGTGACTAAGTCTTTTCTCGATTTCTAACAGGTTTGGATTTTGGTTTAGGGAATTTTGTGTTTTGTCTTTAAATGTATTCCCTATATTAATGGTTTGTTATTACTTAGTAATAGTAAGGTATTGTTTTACTTAGGGACAAATAGGTAAGAATAGGATACCATTCTTCGTTTTCAACTGAAGTATCGATACGGCGTATCCAGTAAAAGTGGACTATGGCTTTCGAGTCTTTTTTAACCTATATTTAAAACCTAATAGACGTTTTCCATCATCTGGATATGACGTATTTGAGCCTTTTGGAAAATGTAAGCACCTTTAATATCCTACTTCGGCGTTTGAGATCCCCTATACGCCGTATTTAAAATTGTCCGTTATTTAGACCAAATAACTCTTTGAACCTTTTCAAGGGTCACTTGATTTGGTTTGGTTTATATTTATTTATATATATATAAAGAAGTCAATCAAAGACGAATGGCTCTTGAGGTGCATTAACAACGTTAGTATTGTCATTGGATGACTCGGAAGTGTTTAGAAAGTCTTGAAAATTTTTATTTTGATCACAAATTGTAAACCAAACTTCCTTCAATTTCTTTTGCAATAGAGCACATTGTCGACAATATAGACCATCAACCGGGTTTCCACAATTGGTACAATTATGAGGGGGTAGTTAAGACGAGTCGGGTGTTTTATTAGGATCACGAACAAACTTGTCTACGAAACCTCCTTTAGAACAACCACATGATTTATTGTACAAAGCTCCACAAGACGAACATTTTTTAAACCCATACATGATGATAGAATTAAAGAGGGATAAAGAGAAGAATTAAACAAAGTGGGGTTAAGAAGAATATTTTGGGGCTTTTCTGAAAGATAAATATAAAAGAAAAATATTTTTGGTAACCGATAATCAAACGAGTGTACGGTAGCTCTCTAGAAAACGCACAAAGAAGCGGAGGAGCGGGTAAGCGCGAAGCTATTAAAAACCTTCTCCTTTCGGGTCGAAGTTCGTAGGATCGACCCTCCTTATACCTCTCTTGTAGTTTGTAATCTAAAGGTGAGCCGAATTCACAAGTGACACAACGGTCGTTTTTGTTGTTTTTCGATTTTTTTGGAATTTTTGATTACTTGATAAAAAATAAAAATATATTCACAAAGGAAAGCGATAACTTCACAGAGAAGGGTCTTCAAACACTAATCTTCAAACGTACACAATAATCGTTTCACAACCTCCCCGGCAGCGGCGCCAAAAATTGACTCTTAAAAATAATTCCTTTAGTATATAAATATATATATAATAAATATATAATATAAATATATAATAAGAATTATCAAAATATCAATTAAGAAGAAGAGAAGTATTCCGTAAGGCTTTTTAAAAGGATTTTTACTTTTATCCAAAGCAAAATCCCTAAAAACCTTCCCGGGTCGTGTCCCGACGAGGTGCGAATTTGAAAATCGAGGTTACGTTTGATAATTTATGCTTGAATAATCAAAGATTTGAATTGGATTCTATTTCTACAAATAAAATGCACAAACAAGTAAAGGCACGCTAAAAACTAAAGCAAATGAGGCTAAAACACTAAAAACGATAACGGGATTCAAAACCCGTTCTTTAAAAACTCAAATTATAAAATTTTAACCCTACAAATGCAAATTTAATTTTTATAAATCCTAAATGATAAAAGAAAATTTTTTTAAAAAAGAATTATATTTTTTTGACTTTTAATTTATTAATTATGAATTAAAAACGGATTTAATAAAAAAATTAATTAAAAATACTAAACGAAGTTGGAAAAATCTAAAAAATTCATGAAAAGTAGTTTGAACTAAGCTAAACCTAAGAAAAATAAGTTGGGTTCAACAGCTTATTGGAATAAGCTAGAAATAAGCTAATAAAGGCTGAAAGCTAAAAGGGGAAAAAGGGTATAAGTATTAAATTGTGCAAAGTAAAACCAGATGGCCCTACTGGTGCTGCTGGTTGTGAGTGTGTGTGTTGAGGCTTTGGTATATAAAGGGAGAGGTCACAGGTTCGACCCCTGTGGCCTCTCCTTTTTAACAAACATTTTTTTAAACTTATAAAATAAGCAAAAACAACAAACTTTTAAAAAGCAACTTTTTTCAAATCTTAGAAATAAGCTGGGAATTAGCAAAAATAAGCTGGCAGACTTGGTTTTATAACACTAAGTTATAAAGGCTTAAGTGTTTTACTTTTTTTAAGAGCAAATAAGCAACCAAAGAGACAAATAAGCTAAAACACATAAAGCCCTAACCCTAATAAGCACTGGTGAACAAAATTAAGCCAACAAAATAAGCAGAAAAGCACTAAAAAAACTTAAAAACAAGTAACCACAATGACAGATACTAAACTAATTTTACTTTTAAACTAAGACTTAAAAGCTAATAAGCAATTAGAAATGACAAATAAGCTAGAAAAGATGATAACCTAGACCTAATAAGCAGTTGTGAACAAAAATAAGCAAAGATAATCAGCTGAAAAGCTTAAAGAAGCAAATAAGCAAATAGTTCAATACTTGTTAGCCAAACAGAAGGCGACATTTTCGCTAGCTTATTTTTAAGCTAAGTAAAATAGTTCCTTATGGCTTAGTGGGTCTTATATACATTCAAGCTTATCCTATAAGCTACAAAAAAAAAAAATATAATATTAAGAAAAAATGTGTTTGAAATCCAGATAAGCCATGAAAAAGGCTTATGAAATGGGCTGAATTTCAAAAATGCATATTTTTTTTCTTTAAAAGAGAAATTGGCTTTTGCAGCCCTATAAATAAGCTAGTATAAGCTGACTCAAATGCAAAATAAGTTTAAACAGATAAAATCTATATTACAAACTACTTATGCTATGAAAATCAGACTCTAAAACGATCATTAACTAACTTAAAATTGAGATTAAAATTGGACTTTTTAAAACTAAAAAAAATGCACTATGACAGATTTTGTAAAAAACTTGTACTTGACAAACTAATGAACCAAACTCAAAGACCAGATATTGCATGAATTTTTGAGACTAAAATGAACATTTTCAAACACTCAAACATACCTCAAACTACAAATCAAATGTTATGCATTTGGAATTAAAAAAAACACCACAGTTTGCAGTAAATACTTGACAAACTGAAAACTTGAAAACATGAATTAAACAAACAAAAAAAACATGATTTAAACGCTTAGATTATGATTGGGGATAAAATTTGAATGAAATTGGATTTGCAAAATTTTGAAATGACCTAAAAAATTATTTTAGACAAAAACAGGTAGAGTAGTCAAGCCAAACACCCCTGTTAAATTCTTAAAAACAGATTTTTAAGCTAAAAACAAAATAAGGACTTGATCAATCTAAATCAAATAAGCATAATAAGGACCTAAATACGCATTTTAGAACACAATCATGAGCACGTTTAAAGAAGCAATTTAAGCGCAGTTAGTTTCAAAGAACAGAACATAAGTTAAGAACATTTAATCTATAAAAAAAGCATTATAAATAATATTAATAAGCACAAACAAGCAGTAAAAGACAGTAAATAAGCAGTAATAAGCAATGGAACAGTAAATAAGCTAAAAATGGAAAATGGGAACTTACAAATTCCCTTGCTTAAACAGGGATAAAAGGGCTCACAAGAGCTTATCTACAAAAGCTCCAGCTTATCTTATGATAAGCTGGTAAGTCCATAAGCCCTTCCTTGTCTGGCTTATCATCCACAAGTCAAGCAATGGTAATTTTGAGTGATTTTTCTAAGACAGTGACAAGTGTCTTATAAACAGGATTAAGAGAGCTTATATCAAGAACTTATTTAGATGACTTTAGACACACACATTAAGCATTAAAAGTATTAAGCAAAAAACAGAATTGGTAGAATTATAAAAAAACTTAAATTTCATTAAAAACTTAAAAGTTACAATGCTTGAAATTTAAAGTACAATAAGTAAAAACAAATAAGCTGAAAATAAGTTTTAAAAACAATATTACACTACTCCTACTCTAAATTACACTAGATCGTTTCAACTGTTGACTTATAGTCCTATATATAGCCTTCAAAATGAAGCACAACCCTTTGTCTTGTGCTTGTTGTGTTTTCTGTGTGAGAGACTTCAAAACCTCATCTTGGCCCTTCAATTATCTTGTTCTCCAAGCCTTGTGATCTCAGCCATCCAATTTTTGTCCTTGCCCTTTGTCGAATGGGAGAGTAGAGGATCTCCAAGGTGGATTTGGAGGTTTGTGGTGTGTGGGGTAGATAGGGTGTGATTGTTGGCGGGAAAGGATTTGGTACTGTTAGTTTAATTGGGGTGCAGGGTTAACGGTTGTTAGGGGGTAAGGACTAGGGGTGCAAAGGGTTAAGAGGTGTAGGGGCCAAACGTGTTAGTCCCTAAGGACTAACAATGTTAGTCCTTAAGGACTAACGATGCAAGGGGTAAAGGTTTTGGGGCTAACACTGTTAAGTGGGGTTTGGGCTTATTCGTTTGGTTTTGGGCCGGTTAAGGGTTTTGGACTTTTAAGGGTTTTTTGGACCATAAAACTTATAAGTTTTATAAATGATGTCTTAATGGGCTGACCCGGCCCATTAAATGGGTACGGGTTGGCCCATTTAGATTTCTTTGCTTTCGGCTCCGTCTTGACTTGTTGACTTTTATGGTTGACTTTGACTTTCTTTGCTCTTTCCGTTCCCATGCTTGGTTTTGTCGGTTTTGGCTTCGTTTTTGTCCTTTTGTAGATATCTGTTACCTGCACAATATAAATGCAAAACACACAAATACAATGTATTTTTGGTATGTTTTTAGTCTTTTAGGCATGTTTTCCTAGGTAAATGGTATGTATAATTAAGCACATACCAATGCCTTATCTAAGATTTATTATATACGTAGATTCTGGAAGATATTGAACGTGGTCCCTACTCCAAGAAACAATCTATACGCCATATTAACTTTGACCAATACGGCGTATCGACCCTATTTTAGACAATATAAATAGAAAACCTAAAAACGAGTTTAGGTGTGCTTGATCATATTTTCGATACCCTAACCACAAAAGTCGATTTTCAGAAGACAAGAAGAGCAGAAGAGGTCAAGCAAAGCTTCTAATTCTATAGGAAACACCTTGTAATCCCCTATACTCTAATAATCATTTGATTTTTGGTATCATTCGTTTAACTTGGTTAGTTTACCTTGGTTGATTTGATTATTATTCTTGTATTAATTACAATGGTTAAGGGCTAATACCCTTGGGTATTAGCCATGTTTATGAATATTTAAATGTTTGGTTTGTTTATATCGATTGCTTAATTTATCGTTTGTTGTTGATTATGTTTATCAATTCATACTTGTTTATATGCTTAAGTATGCGACCCATCATTCAACTGGATCTAGGAATGAAAAATATATAGCTAGCAAGATGTCGGGATGGTTCTCCATATCCGCAATTTATATATCTAGAATAATAGGATCACAAATATTGCCCTATCTATACCTATCGTTTAAGGGAATAAGTTGTTCTAGCAGATGGCCTAGTATAATGTTCTGCTTTCTTTGGTAAAGACTCGGACAGTGGACTACTAGTATATAAAGAGCCAAGTGGGTAAAGTCTCCATGAGCTAGGGTTTAATAAGATCACCATTATTAATCTCCTAAAGATAGATTATAATCAGCAAACAGGATGCTTTATGCGGATGCGTTTAATTGTGACAGAATTCTACGTGTCTAGGTTTTAGGAAGAAGTACCACCTAAATCTTGGAATGATATGCCGCCTCGAAATAAGCACTCATTGCACTAAAATAAACAAACCTGCGTTTTAATTGGATTAATCATGGTTAATACAGTTTTCTTATAATTGGCTAGACCGCTCTTCTATCTTTTGATTATCTGCTTGCGTGTGTTATTGTGTTTTAAATTGGTTTAAGTCACCATCAAACCTGTGCCAGTCTCTCATACTGAAAACCCCCCTTTTATCTGTTAGAATTAGGTTTAGCATAGGTTTAACATAGATTAGAATTAACATAGTTTAAATTGAATTAATTTAGTTAACCAAAATATTGATAGAACTAAAAGATTAACGCTCTCGCTCTTAGTGATCGACACCCTACTTACCAACGAAGCTACATCTAATCCGGTATAATACTCGTTAGTGTTGTTTTAGGTATAGTTGGCAAAATATAAATGTAAAACTTGATAATAAATAATACCTACACTCAACGACAGTTCAGCAATCAATAAATGTGATCATTATGACTCAAGGGCGGTCTCCTCCCTTCATGTGCAAAACGTTTTCGAATATCGATGCACATGTGTAGGGGGAGCATTTCTAAAAAATGAAACTATCAAAGTACAAATGTTTTGATTTATATCACAAGTACTTTGATTGATTTTCTAATGGTTTTATGGCTACAATGTAAATACCCAATGACTGAAAAAGTGATAATTCTTAAGGAGATATAAGGCGGTTGATGTTAGGTATTCGTTCCATGATCCAGCCAGAACCGGAAGGATCTACCCATGGACAATCCAATAGATAGATTAGAAGTCCTTAGGTATGATATAAAAAGGGAGTAAAGTGAGAATGGGAAGAATGGTATCCAAGGCATGAGTTATCACCAGAACAAACCCAACATGGTGATAATGAGGACGTGTTGGTTTAACATTAAAGTGGTTGAAGAATGAAAAAGAATTGTAAGGATAGAGGGTCTAAAGAAAGAAGCCCTCCATACACTTAGGCAGAAACCGGGTCAATACATATGCTATCAGAATCATAAAGATGATTGATGGTATTGAAGATAGTCATCATGGACCCAGTGATGCAATGCACAACCCTCCCTAGCCACTCAAGGTCTCTTAAATATTCTTGTTTCATTTCTCACAGAGATAAAACATGTTATCTATCGACTTTCTCACTCTGAGTTAGTTCATATTGAAAAGGTGGCAGTCAGCTCCAGCCTCCGATCACTAAAACCAAAACATTAGAGCCAAAAGAGATCATCAAAAATCTCATTAGGACAAAATTCTAAAATACATTTGTTGTTTACAAACAAAGAACACAAGTGCTATCTAAGAGTCTTATGCATTATCCTTGTGATCTTGCCAGAACATTCAGAGTGATACTCTTGAGTTTCACAGTGACAAATGGAAATCCTTCTAGTATCAACATCCAACAGCACTGCGGTATGTGACTTGCGAGATTATATATGAATCAAGATTGTGTCAACTGGATATCGATCATTGGTCTAGTCTATGAATTGACGACTCAATCAGTCAGAGTAACTAACTGATTCATTCTTATTGTGTTGTCTGCTTTGAGACGTTCCGGTAATGAGAACAAGCTAATGCAGCTGGAAACCTTGTTAAGGAGATTCTTTGAATCTACCTGATCACAGGTATAGTACTTGTACTGTAAAACTTGAAACCGGAGGTTATCACAACCAAACTAGGACGAATGACAACGCCATATTCGTCCATATATGTTATTGCTAACCTTTATAAATGCATGTTTAGACGACAGTGATGTGACCTCATTCTAGCTGAGTTGGATTCATAACCGCATGCTCATACACAAGACTTAAAGTTTCAAGAAATAAAGAAAGCTCAAGATAAAATAAAGATAAAGACTTCCGCTACTCTGATAATTCAACATATTCCTTAAAGACATAAAGTGTTCAAATTAAAGATTATCAAGAGAGATTGTTAGATAGCTTTCAAGATAATATAAAGTATGAGCATGTTGGTCCAAAGACACAAGATCGCAAGAAGGCAAAGAGATACAAAGATGATCAAGTGATGATGCAAGATTCATGATCTCAAGATGTAAAAGATCAAGTGATAAAGGCCCAAGATCACAGTTTATCAAGCATGAAGGAACAAGCTCAAGCTAAAAGATCAAAGAACACTACATAAAAATACAAGATCAAGATCAAGATTCAAGACTACAAGCAAGATCGAAGAACGTTTATAGATTGCTAAGCTTAAGATATTTGTAATCTAGAGTGACCTCCCTTAGGGGGAGATTGCTAGGATTCTAGAAAGTATCGGTCACTTCTAGTATTTTACCGTTCTAGCTTGTAGTATAAACGTGTAATAGTTTAGTAAGCTAAGCGGGTAATCCAATGGATAGTCCAAGGGTGATCGGTCCTTGTAAGACATATACATACCCTCTCCACACGGTGTTGGTTCTCATAATAACACACACTAATCTTGTTTCTCTCTCTAGAAAGTTACCAACCACTTTATCTCTCTAGGATTAGTCTTATAATCTTCTTGTGTGACATTGATAGTGATTCTACAATAAGGTGCTGAAGAAATTCAATTACTTTGATTGTACTCCAGTGAGCACTCCTATTAATACATGTGAGAAGCTGATGCCTAATAATGGCAAAGTTGTATCTCAGCTTGAGTATAATAAGGTGATTGGTTGCCTGATGTATGCCATGACTTGTATAAGGCCTGATATTGCTTTTGTAGTGGGTAAACTGAGTAGGTACACTAGCAATCCTAGTACTCAGCACTGGCAAGCAATTCAGAGGGTACTGAAGTATTTGAAGAAAACTATAGATTATAGTTTGACATTTACTGGTTATCCTTCAGTCCTAGAAGGATATATTGATGCAAGCTGGATCAGCAATACTGAATACAGTTCGTCTACCACTGGTTGGGTATTCTTTCTTGGTGGAGGTGAAATTTCTTAGGCATCCAAGAAGAAAACTTGCATCACCAGTTCAACAATGGAATCTGAATTTGTGGCTTTAACTGCTGCTGGTAAGGAAGCTGAATGGTTAGGAAACATGATCCTTAAGATTTCATTATGGTCCAAACCTATAGCACCTATATCTATCTGTTGTGATAGTACTGCTACATTGGCAAAGGCTTATAACCAAATATACAATGAGAAGTCTAGACACTTGGGTGTCACGCATAGCATGATTCGTGAACTTATCATGAATGGGGTGGTATTTATAGAGTTTGTGAGGTCCCAACAAAACTTAGCTGATCACTTGACGAATAGGATTGGCTAGAGACTTGGTTATAAAGTTTGTTGAAGGGATGGGTTTAAAGTTCAAATTAGTTGCTGAATGCTAAGACGCCCAAATCCCTCTGAGGAAACTTCAGAGTTGAGTTCAATGTGAAAAGCTGAACGTTCAGTGGACTGAAGCACATGTTTTACAATCATCCCAAGGATGTGCTTGGAACCTGCTAAAAAGGAGGATGAAGTCTTTACTATTTAATGGTTAATTTCTTTAAAAAAGTGCTTAACATGAGCATGAATAAAAAGGAACCACCTATATGAATGTTGTGGTTTTGCCGCTTCAGGGAGCTTTAGACTTTTGGTTATTACAACATTTATGAATTGGATATGGACACATGGCTTGTATAGTGTCAGGAGCATTTAAGTGTTTGAAAACTTGTGTGTATTTTATCTTTAGGTATTCAAATGGGTTCAAGGGTTCAATTCTTATAACACCCTGATTCTCGAATATTTGAACGTATAATATACTAAGATGGAAATTCAATCATCAGGATATTTTCATTTATGCACTTGTTTTGTTAATGTTCAATTTTCATGCAAAAGAATTGTACTAAATTTGGGAGGATTGTTGGAAATTTAGTTCAATTGAGGGTTCAGTTTAAACCGGGTAATGGGGCTGGAGGTGCGGAGTGTACACTCATAGGTCACTGAACACCTTGACTCTGATAGTGGTAAAAAGGAATTCAAGTCGCTGATGAAGTTCAGTGAGTTCACTCTTCAATGAGTGTAACTCTGAACTAAATGGTATTCATCAGTCTGATGGCTTTAGCTTTGTACTCTCTAAGAAGTAGATACCATCAGAGAGTAATCCATCAGAAGATATATCCTCAGCAGGTTAACTCATCAGCGAGTTTCTTTAGTTTGAACACTTCAGCTTGTATGCTCTTCTGTTAGCTAGCTGATGAATGTTCAAGACACTAAAGGTATGACTTCGTTGGAATGAATTCAAATACTTGTAACGGCTTTGACGTATTCAAGTGGCAGTTATAACTACATAAATGGCCACGTTTAATTGATTGTGTAACCACTAATCTCTACCTATTATGAAAACTCATTATGGAATTAAGGGCATTTAATCTCTCATAATTCCATGGACTAGGGTTGAGTGATCTCTACTATAAATAGAGATCATAACATCTGCATGAGGAACACACATATACTTAAACACTTGGATGCGCAAGGGTTATTGATTTGTGCCTAATTCAATAACAAACATTTGGTCTTATCCCAAGTAGATATTCGTGATACCCAAACATTATGATCGAATAGTTTACTTTGGAAAGTGATAACACGATTTCAAATGATACCCGGTAACCATTCATTGGTAATTAACTAGACATTAATTATCTTCACCATGTTCTGAGCTCATAACCACCAACAGAGCGCTCCTTCTATTATATTTAGTTGTTCAAAATAATTACACGAATACTTCTATTTGAGTGGACGATGTATATTTTATTTACGTGTCTTCACTATATTCCCAAGTTGGAAATTATCTGGAGGTTTTCAAATGCATGTTCATTGTGACAAGTGACAAACATCCCATTCTTTGTATGGTTACTCTTTGGGGATAAGGTTTCCCACTTGGGCTTTAATTTGTGTTTCTTTCTTTCGGCTTTTGTGTATCATTTTCTTCAAAAGTGGTACCCCAGACTCTCAATTAACTTGCTAGATCCATGATGCATGTATGCATACGCTCACACATACATTCTTTTTGTAGGTAGCAATAATACAAATAATCCCACCTCAATATTAGACAAACATGGATTTAAAATGACTCAACTGACCGTAGGGTATACTAGTAGTAATTAAGATAATTTTTTTCGGCAACCATGATTGTCAACATTTAAATCAATTAATCAATGAGGCTTGAACCCACATAACACATAGACTAAAAACAGGTAAAACTATCTTTTGCTTGTTAAAAAAAACTCATTTGAAAGAGCCCCATGAAAACCCGTCCCAAAGGGTTAAATTTCAACATCAAATTTTTAACGGCATTAGGTTTTACGGTGGAACTGTTGAGATGGTCTTTTTTGGTGGTCATTTCTTGGTGGTCACTTTCATGTGCTAGTTTTTCGGCAAGTGTTTTTGGATGGCTAGATTGTGATGATCAGTGGTCTCAAGTCACGACCTTGACAATTCTATCCCGGTATTTCCGATTAGTTTTAAATCAATAATCGATTATGATCTTGACAACTAAGTGACTAGAATTTTCGTTCGTGGATCAAAAAAGAAGTAGGAAATCATTTTCGAATTAGATTGATTGGATTTTCAATCCTAAAACTTAGATGTACAGAGATTCTCATTCAACTTTTCAGTACAACCATTCACAAAACCTTGGTCCACTGATTGTACAATTAAAATACAAGGATAAACTTGACATTTACCTGCTAAAAGATTGAAGACTTAATGAGTATATCTAATTTTTATATAAACATCATGCTGTGTTACATATGTCACACATAAACCTATTTTTTATTTCAAACAAATACTATTGAAAAAGATGGAAATTAAGTAGGTTTATCTTATACACAATCTATCTCTTTGCAAAAAGACTAATCATTTGAATCCAATTTTCTAAATGAAAATTTGAATATAATGCAAAACTAAAAGAAGAGAGAGTAGTGTTTTTATTAGGGGTGTGCAGGAAACCGAAAAACCGAACCTAAACCGAAACAAACCGAAGAACCGAAACCTAAAAAACCGAAATCGATTGAAAAACCGATGGTTCGGTTTTCGGATTTTGAAAAAACCGAAGTTTTTGGTTCGGTTTGGTTTTAGCATTAAAGAAAACCAATATAAACCGAACCGATCTTTATAAACATGGGAACAAAAATAAGTTATGATTGAAGCTAAGGGACGATGAATATGCTTCACTAGATTAACTATATTATGTCGAGTAACTACTATTTCTTTCATATGCTTCTGAACATGCCGATTGGAAACACATGATAAGTGTCCTCTTCAGATTTTTTTTTGTATTTATTAAGGTTTTTAATCATTGTTATGTTTTGCAATTTATAACTCGTAAACAATTTTTTTATTATTTTATATGGTCATTCTGTTTCTTATTTTCATTGTTTTTTTTTTTGTTTTTCCTTGATTGGATTGGTTTCGTTTAAGCTTTGAAGGTGTTGGTTTTATAATATTTTCCAAATCGGACTTTGTAAAAGAAAGCTCCAATAAATTTTATAAAACCGAAAAAAACCAAAGATAAAACCGACACCTTCCCGAATAAATCAAACCGACACAAAACCGAAACCGAATGGTTTCTAAAAATCAAAAACCGAAATTTGTTGGTTCGGTTTCGGTTTTATACAAAAACCGAACCAAACTGAACCATGCTCACCCCTAGTTTAGTTTTTATTATCCTTGCATAATACAGTAGTGTATGTGGATGAGAACAAGTGCACCAAAAGTGGTTTTATTGACATAAGATAAATTTGGCATTATGAATGAGTATATGTAAATGCAAGTGGTAGCAGTTTATTTTGGTCCCCCTTTTCTATCTTTTTCACTCAACAACTGACCATCACTTTTAATGGCAAAAGAGGGGAAGAGCTTTGATGAACACATTTTCATCTCTTCTTTCCATATTCAAAACACCAACAAAAATCAGATTCAACTTTTAAATTTTTAACACATTCCTAAGTTCAAACCACATAAAAACATGCAACATACTTTTGATCTGTTTTCATTTATATTCTCAATTTTTTAACATGTCAAATATAAACAAGGAGTCCACCCGTGCATAGCAAGACTGTCAAGATCAAGATCTTATCTAAGATCATTTTTGTCTTTGCAAGATCGAGATCGTAAGACTAGATTGAGATCGTAAGATCCCACCAGAGTGTCTTGTCTTTCTAATAGGCATCGACAAATCATAAAGTTATACATTTATACATATCAATTGAATATTAAACACGAATTCATAAGACTGCGTAAGAAAAATTTTGATGTTCAAATATCATGATAATAAAAATAAAGAAATACATTTAATTTGTTTAAGTTTTGATAGCTAAATAAACAATTTAGAGAGATAGAAAAAATAAGATATGAGAAGTAAACATGCCGAAAATCCAAAACAAAAAAAGTTAATCTATTTCACATGTTTCGGTAACATTATTTCCCACACTGAAATAAAAGTTCGATTCTTTGTATGGTAGAAAAATAGACATCTTGTAAAAGACTTTATAACCAATTATGATAGTATAGAGTAATATAATAGCAAAGAAGAAAAAATGCAAGTCTTATATAAGGTTTTGGCATAAAATAATAAGATAACTCATCAAATTGGTAAGATCGGATCGAGAGCCGATCCTACGATCCTACCTTCGATCCCACGATCTTACTTACGATCCTACCTCACAACGATCCTACACGATTTTAGCTAGGGAGCACGTAAGATCGTACGATCTTACGAGTTTACTCGCGATCTTGACAGCCTTATAGTAACGAAATTTATAGCGGAAAAAAATTATAGTTGCAATATTGTGGTTAAGTGTTTTGTGTAACGTTCATACATGCGAAGTAAAATAATCAAAAGTTAACTAAAAAATGTTGTAGCATGCGTTAATTCAACTCAAAGAAATTTTTTAAAAGTATCAAAGAACGTATGAAAACATTCAGTTTCACTGTAAATGAAACATAATACAAATTTTGAAATATAGTGTATTATATTATATAGTAGTGTTTGTAGATGAATAGAAAACAATTATTATTGTTTGAATTAAATACAAAGAAAAGTCTTTTTTAGAAAAATTAAAAAAAGTTGTCAAATGTTGTCTTGCATATTTTTATTTTATTTTATGGGAAAATTGTTAAATCAAATATTTCATTAAAGCAAACATTGTTTGAATTTTTATGTGAGAAAGTAAACAACAACAACGATACTCAATCCCACTAGAGCAGGGTATGAGGGAGGTAAAATGTTGACAGATCATACCCCTGCCTTTAAGAAAACCCGCAAGTAAGAAGACTACTTCCAAGTAGACATCCGGCTAGGATGTGAGAAAGTAAACAAATATAAAAATTTAAGTTTTAAAAGTGTATTTTGAGATTCGAACATTACTATTTTTTAAGTTTTAAAGAAAATTATTATTACTTTATATGTAGTATAGAAGGATTGCTAACAACAATATCATAAGTTTTGAGTTTTGTTTAAGCATATTTTAATTAAAAGTTTTACTAACCTCTGTCAAGTAAGTATGGATTAATATGTTTATTAAATGAATGTTTTAATTCATTAAATTAAAAATTATGTATAAATATAGTAATTTATAAATTCATTAATATGTATTTAAGCAAAATCATGTATAAATATAGTAATTTAAAAATTCATTAATGTGTATTTAATGCAATTTTTGGTTAATTAAAAAAGTTTGTGTTTATTAACTAAACATTAACCTCTGAGCACTTGTTAGCAAAATCCATTAATTAACAATGTTTCTAAAATATCATATATCTATAGAAAATATTAAATCAATTTGTGTGTATTACCATATTCATAGAATTGGGTTTGACACATGTACCCCCAATTATTACACATTGATTGCACTTTGACTTTTGTGTTGGTGTTTTGGAAATCTAATTAATCATACACGATTGTCGTGATAATTAGCGTGGTATTAACCATGGCATGTAATTATATGATTGAAGAATCTTATATGTTTAAGATCACAACTATAACTAGAATGATATTTATTATTAGCTACATGTAATTGTGCATTGGGGTCCAACATTCAGAAGGTACAATTACGATCTATGATTTAAAGGGCTTGTGGGGGTTACTTCAATTAAACCAAAAGCTACATATCACACTCTTCTTCCCTACCTATAAAACCTCAAGAAAAGGACATCTCATGTAAATGAAAACTATATTTTAAATGGCACTATTGAATACTAATATATTTCAACATGTTTGAATTTATGATATAAAAATCATAAAAGATTTGTTCATGATATCATTAAATTAAGTACCATTACTGAATATGAGAAGAGGAATGATGTGCAAAGAGGTACAAGAAAGAGGATGTTATTGGAAAGAGAGATGTGAAACAACATTAATTTAGCTATTTATGATAATACTTTTAAGAAAACCCCACATATATATGGACACATTTCAGACTACCCTCTTTTTTTGAATCATATCACCATTGCCTTATATGTATTCTACTCAATGAGTAAAAACAAAATGCATATGTAGTTTGTTACTTTTACCATGTATGGAATTGTTTTCCATACATACATTGCTCAAATTGCATTGGCAAGTATTAAAAGATATCTAAATTGGTACTAGTATTCATTTCTATCATTATATCTGCGACAATTGATTGGTACTAGTATTCATTTCTATCATTATATCTGCGACACTTGATGTGAGTAAAATAGATTCTATTGCTGTTACTATTCCATTTATAGTAATGCAAAGCTGTAGTCATGATGTTCATACACTTCAACCAAATTCTTATGTTATAAAGTTACAAAAATATTCTATATTTAGTAAAAGACATGTCGGCTAATGCAACAGGGTATATGACCAATAAAAGAATGCTATCATCAACTCACATGATTGATGAGTTAGAAGTGACTTAGTGGTAAAACACTTATCATTATTATCATTAAATTATGAGACATGCCAAATTCAATTCTTTTTTACTGCAAACAACTATAATATGCCTACACCGATTTTCAAAAAAGGATGGCTCGATCTGGTTTGTGTATGTGTGATGGTGCGTTCTAACCCCGCATATTAGCTGACTAAAAGATCTGAAGCTATGCTTCACCTGAAAAATAAAACTGAAACGGGCAATGAACACACTAACTTTAAATCGATACACTTCGAAAATAGTCATAATATTTACTTTGAAAAGGTCAACTATAATTGTGTTTGCAATACGATATGCTGAAAGGTAATAATTTAACACATAAGCTATTGTTAGTTTTCAAACTTTCTCCTATAATGGGACTCTATGAAATCAGTATATTCATATGACTCGGCGCAGTCAACTCTCTAAAATATCACCAACAGGGTTTATAGAATAAAGAAACTGTTCTGTAAAGAGTATAAATGTTTTGCATGCCTACTTTTCACTTCAAATAAAATTATTTATACGATCTGAGAACATGTGGTCTTTCGGTGATAATAAAATAAACCTTACTAGCTAGTTACTACAGTGTTTAGCCATAGCCATTGAAGGTTTCACAATGGACCACATTGGCAGGGATCGAGAGGGATGGGTGGAGTCATCCAATATGAATTTAAACCAAAACAACCAACAAAGCTATAAAGAACCATCACCAACTGATAGTACCAATGTTGGTCCTCAAAGCGTCATCACATCTTTTAGACACTTTTGTCATATTCTTAGAAACTAATTGTATTGCTCTTGCATACGTTACATGGACCACAATTTCTAAAACATTTCGCAAAGAATGGAAGTTAAAAAACAGATATACCTTGGAAGTGTTAGATTCGGAAAATGTAATTGGATATCACTCAAACTATATAAGTTAATGGTATTTTTTTTCATTTTTGTTCTTTGTTTGTAAATTGTAGTAGGCTTGTTGGTAGAGGTGGCAAATGGGTCAGGTTGGGTCATGGTCAAATGGATTATGGGTCAAATAGGTCATGTTTTAAAAATGGGTCTAACGGTTCGAGTCGGGTCGACCCCACTAAATTATAGTGTTTTCATACAATTTTGAACGGTTTATACGTTTTTGTCAGTTTTTTCCGTTTTTTTTACGTTTTCGTCCGTTTTTTTACGTTTTCGTCCGTTTGTTACGTTTTCGTCCGATTTCTTACGTTTTCGTCCGTTTTTTACGTTTTCGTCCGATTTTTTACGTTTTCTTCCGATTTCTTACGTTTTCGTCTGTTTTTTTACGTTTTCGTCCGATTTCTTACGTTTTCGCGTATTTTCTTACGTTTTCGTCCGTTTTTTACATTTTCATCCGTTTTACGTATTCGTCTGTTTTTTTACGGTTTTGTTAGATTTCTTACGTTTTCGTCCGTTTTGTTACATTTCGTCCGATTGCTTACGTTTCCGTCTGCTTTTTTACCTTTTCGTCCGATTTCTTACGGTTCTGTCCGTTTTTTTTACATTTTCGTCCGTTTTTTACGTTTTCGTCCGATTTCTTACGTTTTCGTCCGATTTCTTACGGTTTCGTCCGGTTTTTTAGGCTTTCGTCCGTTTTTTACGTTTCGTCCGTTTTTTACGTATTCGTCTGTTTTTTACTTTTTTGTCAGATTTCTTACATTTTCGTCCTTTTTTACGTTTTCGTCCGATTTCTTAGTTGTCCTCCTTTTTTACCTTTTCGTCCGATTTCTTACCTTTCCGTCCGTTTTTACGTTTTCGTCCGTTTTTACGGTTTCGTCCGATTTCTTACATTTTCGTCTGTTTTTTTATGTTTTTGACCGTTTTTACGTTTTCATATGTTTTTTTACGTCTTTATCCGATTTCTTACGTTTTCGTTCGTTTTTTACGTTTCCGTCCGTTTTTGGACGTTTTCTTTTGTTTTTTGACCTCTTTCTCTTTTTTTTACGTTTTATAGGTCTTTATACGTTTTCAAAAACAGACAAAAACGAAAATAGAGAGAAACGTAAGAAAACAAAGGAGAACGTATGAAAACGAATGAAAACGTAAGAAAACTGATGTAAACGTAAAAACAGACGAATACGTTAAAAAACGGACGAAAACACACACAAAACGGACGAAATCGTAAGAAATCGGACGAAAACGTAAAAAACACAGACGAAACGATCGAAATCGGACAAAAACGTAAAAAACCGATAGGAATCGTAAGAAATCAGACGAAAACGTAAAAAATGTACGAAAACACACGAAAATGTTAAAAACGTACGACAACGTAAAAAAACGGACGACAACGTAAAAATGTACTAAAACGTAAACAAACGGACATAAATGTAGGAAATCGGGCGAAAACGTAAAAAAAAGAACGAAAACGTAAGAAAACAGACGAAAATGTAAAAAAATTATGAAAACGTAAGAAATCTGACGAAAACTGACGAAAACGTAATAAAACGGACAAAAGCGTAGGAAATCGGACGAAAACGTAAAAAAATGGATGAAAACGTAAGAAATTGGACTAAAACGTAAAAAACGAACCAAAACATAAGAAATCTGACGAAAACGTTAAAAAACTAACGAAAACGTAAGCAATCGGACGAAAACATAAAAAAACGAACGAAAACGTAAAAAACGAAGGAAAAGATAAAAAACAGACGAAAACGTGCCGAAACGGATGAAAGTGTATGAGAACGTTCAAAAAACGTATAAACGTAAAAAAAAAGTTATGATTAAGTTATATGACTCTTTAAGAAGTTGTAACTAATTAAGTGAAAGTTTAACTAGGTCGACCCTTCCGACCTATTCCTATGACCCATTTGACCCATTCATTTAATTTAAAAATATGTTTAAAAGCTTATTGGACCCAAACTTCATTTAACTTAAAGACTCAAATGACCTAAATAATTAAAAAATTACCCAATTAAACCCATTTTTTATTTTTGGATCAAGATTGCCACCTCTACTTGTTGGGTACCCGTCTTGTTCTAAAACTAGTAATTAGTTATTAGTTAGTAAGAATGTAAGATAAGTGTAGAGGGTCATATAGAGTTAATTACATAAATCGTCTATGTGGTTTACACACACTTACATCTTTCATCATAAAACTCAAATAATTACCCCAGTCGTCTTAGTATTTGACACTTTGCAACTAGCGACCAACTCGTCGTTAGTTTTTTCCGTTAACTTTGTGTTGGAAATAAATGTACAGTCATATTAATTTCTTATACTAGGTTGAACATTTTAAGAAAATAAGTTTGTTTATAAGTTGATAAACATATTAACTGATAATAAAGGTATGGTGGGGGTAAGCTAATGATATAAGTAAACATATATGCTAGCTCTAACATCGTTGTACACGTCATTCTTGCTTCATTTGACATGTTCAAAGTAGTGGGTTGTTACATGTTTACCACGAATCAGAAGGAATATGAGAGTGATTTTTGGAACTGATATCATGGGAAAACAGTTAGATAGTAAGTAGGTTCAAACTAGTAACCTTCATCTATAAATAGGGATTCTAAACTCTATTATAGATATACCAAAATCATCATCTCTTAGATCTTTCTTACTCTACATACTCTCCATTATTTCTACCTCTACAAACCATTTGTGTGTTACGGGTAATTGTTTTCGCTTAAAATAAACCGTTACGAGACTGCATCGATCCTTGGGTGTACGGTACGTAGGCTCGAAGCGATTAAACGGGCTTCGTAGAAACTTTTAGAGGACAGAGAAGTTCTTCTCGTGCAGATTGTGCTTGTCGTGTTTGATGGTCTTATAAGCTATAAAATGGGTCATTTTCGGACTGTTTTGGTACTGTGTTATGGTACTCTCCTTACAGGTTGCTGGTGTTGGTATATGTCTTCAACACTTTGATCACGTGTTGGTTATGTGAGGGCAAACTTATCCTTTTAAGTCCATAATTAACAGATAAATGAAGGGTTTTGTTGTTCCCTTTTAACTAACACAACTCAACTAGAGAGTTAACTTAAGTTAGTACCATGTATTATCAATGTAATGAATAAGAACTTTAAACGTAAAGATAAAAGACAATATTTTTCAACATTTAATTCTTATTGGATATATATTAAAGAATTATTCCCGGTTGTTGGCGGAATAACAACCGGGATTGAATGACAATGTAAGTGTATGATCTCTTTACTAAATCTAAAGTACAATCAAATTAGTTTATACTTTACATTGCAACTACTACCTAAGATTGAGTTGCTATAGGAGTAAAATGTGTTTTTGAATGTTATACATTTAGTCCACAAACTCATTTTACTCCTTTACAAACTTTTCTATTTATAGGCTAAGGAATTAAGGTTTACTACGGGGTCTTAAATACACGTGTCGGTCATCAATGGGTGGTTGAGATACCATTTAATGTCTGCTATACTAGGTACTAGGAAGGGTTACTTTTGTGAACAGTTTGATGTACTATTTGTACTTTTATACTCACTATAGAACTAGTCATTCCCTATGTAAATATCTTTTGTAAAACCCTATATTTTTTTAGTCCTCATAGACAATTGTCTAAGTCTTCAGGTTCTTTATGATTTAGGAGATCGTATGGGGTTCAGTGAGCTTATTGCCATAACTCACTAAACTCATTACCTTCTTCTTTGGTTTAGGGAATTCATTCACTGAGTATCGTCTAACTGAATGGTTGAATCTTTTTTCTTAGACTCAGTTGAACACGTGAAGGTAACTCACTGAATGACTATTTATTTAGTGACTTGATTAATGTTAAAGGATATATAACACTTAAGATATTTTATATTCGAATCTTAAGGTAAAGACTATTGGACACTGAATTGGCCCAACAATCTCCCCATATTTGGATATAAAGATAGCCTAAGTACTTTTCAGTGTAAATGAGCAAATACAATTTATTCTTACAATGAATCTAGAAAGCAAGAAAAAGACATTGATAACTTAAAATACTTTATTTATGTTAAGGTTACGTTGACCTATTAGTCTAATACAAAACATTCAAAATAAAGATAGGAAGATTAAACATCAGAGTATCCTAGTGCTTCCAACTTGACTTTCTTAGATGTAAGCTTGTTCTTGTCAGGACGTTCGTCAATCATCCTATTCATCAGTACTATGAACCTCTGATTCTCTGGAGTTTTGACACTGAGGGCCATCATCTTGTAGCCTAGGAGTATCTCAGTTTCAACCTTCTCAATATCACCAACTCTTTGAAAGGATGAATCACCAAACACATCAATAAAGAATAGTCCATGCTTAGGTTCCTCAGTGACCTTGTTGTTCACAAACGTGACACCTTCGGGTAGAGTGCGGTTGCAGTTTAGACCATCAATGTAAGTTTCAGGCTCCAACTCCATTGCTTTTCTTTTTCGCTTTGAAGGTAGTGAAGGGTCTTGTTCATGATAAGGAAGTGATTCATTAATCCTTAGAGTCTTGGCAATCCTTTTCAGTCATTCATACTTCTTGCTTAGAGAGTTCAACATATCACCCACACATCGATTCTTTTTAGTTGGAACGATGACACCCAACTCATCCCATTCACTGAGACTGGGTTCACCGAACTTGAATTCTTTGTGATATTCAAAGTTCCAGATATCGTTGTCTCTATAAACTGTTATTGCTACTGGTGTTGACCTAGGATGAATGTGGATGTCAATGATCTTCTCAAGCTTTCTTCTGCTGGATACAGTCCACACATAGTTGCCATATCTTTTCTTTATCAGCTGTAACACCCCCAAAATCACAACGCAACGGAATACCACTTGGGGTGCTACTTCATAGCATAAAGTATTAGTCACTGAAAACGACTCTAAGTGAGACGTTTTGAAAAGTCAACCATTCGATAATTTTTATAAAATATCAGAGTTACAACAGTTCCATTTGCAATGCAATAGAAAACATTTTTAAATCGTTTGTCGAAAGGTACTCGAATCATAAAGCCTTCAAAAATATTTGTATCCGCGCGACTCAAATGCTCCCAATGCTCAGCTAGCAATATAATAACATGAAGAAATATCAACAATAATGTTGGTAACTTCATAGGTTTAAGGTAAAAAAGCAGTTTTGCAACCATCATGGGGGAAAATGTGTACATCCGGGACTTAGTTGACTTTGATGTTACCGTGTCAACTTCCAGGGGGAAGTAGTGTAGACTACTTTACTTAGTATGGTTTATGAAGTATTCTGCATACGTGAGAAGAATTGTTGCTGATTTCTCGCATGCACCCCCGAACGAATATTCACCAAGCCCTAATGACAAGAAGCAGGAGTATTTGGTGTGGTTTGACTTCTACAAATTTCCGCTGTGCACGTCAATGACAAGTAGAAGATTGTTCATGCTACATCAAAGTTTCAGAATCTGCTTAAGATAGGGATGTTGGTTTGGGGGGAAGCTGATTCAGAAACTTCGCCAAAAAGGAGTCTATGAAGAAAGCTTTTCAAGACATGCTGCATGAATTGGGGGGAAGTTAATCCAACTCATGCATACTACAATGGTTCCAGAACAAGTAAAGACAATGAAGATCCAAGCTGGAATACAAGTTTCAAGACCAAGAGAACTCACAAGACAACTTCAGCTTTGGAAGCGCTTTGGAAGACTTTATTTAATTGTATTTGTACTTGTTAGGAACATTGTAAGTAATTCCGTATATGTCCACATATTGGGGGAAGATTGTTAGCCTTAAAATATGGTGACAAACACGGAATTACATTAGTTTATTTATAGCGTGACACATAGGGACTAATAATGACAAGCTACGATAGTTGTGTGTCACTAGGACTATAAATACCCCCTCCATACTTCCATGGAGGGGTGAAGTTCACATTTGTAAAAGTGTGTGTGTGTGTGTGTTTTTTCTCTAAAGCACACACACAACTTCCAATCTATTATCTTTTCTCTCTAATAAACATGGATCAATTTCTTTTTCATTTTACCATACCTCCGGATCTCGTGTTATAAGGGTGAATCGTGATAACACATAAGTATGTAAAATATATATATTCTGACATATATGAAATCTTATATCGTAGAATCCATGAGTGCGCCAAACTTACTTATTTAAACCCACTAAAATGATCCGCCTTATGTTTAACTCCATTTTAACCCATTCCGACTAATATGTAATTTTAATGAAAATTACTCACTTTGACTCATTATAAAGATTAAGACATCTAGATGCGAACTAAAGTGAAAGACTAACTTATTAGTTGTAATTTCATCTTGTGTTAATATATTTTACGCCTAATCATTCTCTATAACGCTAATTGACCATTAAAAGAATTTCGCCATGTTGACTTTTTATTATAAATTTTCTTAAGTCTGACCCGTCCAAAACGACCCGTTAAATTACGTTTTCACGACTCGGACTCTAAAGTAATTTGATGTAAAACGACATTTCGAACAACTTTTTAGTTTTAGCCGAGACCCGAAACCCAACCGAAAATGACAAAAATGTCCTTTTTCGATTCTGCAGCAACTTAAAAATTCAGAAAGTGCTGATTGGATTTTTATAATTTTTCAGAATTTCAAATAGCCACCAAACGTTCGTTTTTCAGAGTTATAAAACGATCCATATATCGAATCGAACCTACGGACATCCTCTACCATATTCTTAAGGCCAAAATCAGTTTTGAAACTCCGTCAAATGCTTTTTTTCGCACCCAACAAGCTTTAAAATACACCTAGCTAACCTATCTCCGTTCCCTAACATCTCCAATCAATAATTCAACCTCAATACACAACATGCACAATGATCCATGGATTTTAAGTACAAAATTAAACACATGCATACATAATAAAATTAATCAATACAAAAAGGTTTAGAAAATACTTACAAATATTATAATATGATAATTCCTCATGAATCTTTATTAATCACAAAGCAAGCATTATATACAACATATCACGGCTCATAAATGGAATGCCAACTAATATGGGTTTAGGCCCATAATTACAATAAATGATAACAACTAAGAATATTAATAGATAATAATTAGTACATCTAATACTCCCCCGCAGTGTGAGCGAGAGGTCTTCGAACATTTTGGTGCGAAACTCAAAAAATAGAGCAGTGGGAAGGCCCTTGGTAAAAATATCCGCATATTGAAATCGCGAAGGGACATGAAGAACACGAACTTGTCCCGAAGCGACAAAGTCATGAACAAAATGAATGTCGATCTTAATATGTTTTGTACGATGATGCTGAACCGGATTTGCAGACATATAAACAGCACTCACATTGTCACAATAGACTAAAGTAGCAGTAAATAAAGGAGTATAAAGCGCGCGAAGCAAATTACGGATCCAAGCAGTCTCAGCAACAACATTAGCAACACCTCGATATTCAGCTTCAGCACTAGAACGAGATAAGGTAACCTGACGTTTCCCAGACCATGATAAAAGATTGTCGCCAAGAAACACCCAATACCCGGATGTGGATCGCCGGGTACATGACACCAGCCCCCAAACATGCATCAAAATAAATAGTAAGCTGAGTAGTAGATGAGACATTAAGAATGGCAATGGGGTTGGTTTGGGGCGGGGCGGCCACCCTCCATCTCCAAACCCGATTAGCAAACCACTCCCCAAACCCGCCCCGATCCCCAATGGGGATCTTATCGGGGAACTCCATATGGGGCGAGATCTCTCCCAAACCCGCCTCCAATCCAGTGTATTGATCTTTAATGGTGCACCTATACGATGCGCAATGCCCATAAAATACCATGTTGTTCTCTTTTTATTATTATTTTTTACTTATATTTTTTTATAAATGTGATTCATGCATAGTATGAAATCAACAACGACGTTAAAAAAAATATAATTTAGTAACCTTATAATTATTTCAACAAATTAAGCATAAATAAAGATAACTACGTTAAAAAAATCAAAACTTCTTTTAAAACATTACACAAAAGAAGGTTTTTCCTAATCACAGCTAACAATTTTACAATGATACAAAACAACAAAAAATTGATAATATTAGTTTTATTACGTAAATACTAACATAACATATATGAATACAATAGATATAATGTATATATACTTTCGGGGCGGGGCGGGTTGGGGATCTTGTGCCCCGTCCCCGCCCCAAACCCGATAAAAATCCCCGTTAATGCCCCGAAACCCGCCCCATAACCCGATGAGCATGCTCCGCCCCGCCCCAAAAACTTCGGGTTTCGGGTTTCCCCATTGGGTTTGGGTTTTTTTGCCATCCCTATGAGACATGAAGCTGCAGACCATAATCAAGAGTACCACGAACATAGCGAAGAATACGCTTCAAAGCAGTAAAGTGTGGATCGCGAGGGTCATGCATATAAAGACAGACCTGCTGGTAAAGCAATGAATAAGTACCCGGGTTGCGTAAGAGAATACTGAAGAGCACCATCAAGGCTGCGATATAAGGTTGGGTCACTGACAGGATCACCATCCTAACCAAGCTTAGACTCTGTATCAACAGAGGTTCGGCACGGGTTATAATTTTGCATATGATCTTGCTCAATAATTTCCTTTGCAAATTTTGATTGAGACAAAAACAAGCCAGATGCCGATCGCTGAGCAGAAATACCAAGAAAATAATTGAGTGAACCAAGATCCGTCATAGAGAACTCACTGTGGAGGGAAGCAATGATCCGCTGTAGAAATGCTGAAGATGATGTTGTAAGAATAATATCATCCACATAAAGCAGCAAATAAGCAATATCAGATCCTCGATGAAAGACAAATAAAGAGGAGTCAGCTTTACTATGCTAAAAACTGACTCGTGTAGCATAACTAGCAAAGCGCTGAAACCAAGCACGCAGGGCTTGCTTAAGCCCATACGAAAGACGCTGCAGAATGACAAACATAACCAGATTTGTTAGGATCAACAAACCCAGGAAGTTTATGTATATAAAATATCTCTGAAAAGGTGACATGAGAAAAGCGAATCTTTACAGCAAGTTGATGAAATGGCCAGTCACGAGAAACTGTAAGACTCAAAATAGTACGAATGGTAGCCGGTTTAACCACCAAACTAAATATCTCATCACAATCAATACCCTGCTGTTAACTGCTCATTTGCAACAAACAAGACCTTATACCTGTTTAATGAGCCATCTGCATTGAATTTATGTTTGAAAAGCCATATAGAACGAACCACATTAACGTTAGCTGGACGAGGTACAAGAACCTAGGTTCCGTTAGTAATTAAAGCATTATATTCATCTAGCATAGCTTCTTTCCAGTTGGGGTCACGAAGAGCATGAACATGAGAGCGAAGAAAGTGGTGAAGTAGTGGTAACATGACAATTCATACGTTTAAGCGGTTTAAAAATGCCAGCTTTAGCGCGAGTGAACATGGGAATGGTAGACATAAGTTTGAGTATGAATTATTTATGGGACATTGGATTATGGCTATCTACCGTTTGGTCCATGTGATTATGTTTGGGAGCCAAAGTTGGGATTGTGGTTGTTGAGATTAAGAGATGGAGGGGTATGTGATGTTGTGGTGGGCTATTGGAGGGGTATAGGATGGTCCCGTAATTGGGCTGTGTGGTTCATCCACGTGTTGGGCAATTGGTTTTATGGTGGGTACATTGGTTATAGTCTGCATAGGTGGTAAAATAAAATCGTATGTTGGTTTAGTAGAATTCGTGAAATTCTCAAACGAAAAAGTGTTTTCATCAAACCGCACATGTCTCGATATAATTATTTTATTAGAAGCTAAGTCGAGACACCGATAACCACAATGATCGACGGGGTATCCAAGAAAGATGCAAGGTGTGGAATGTGGTTTAAGTTTATGTGCAACATCAACGTGAGGATAGCAAAGACATCCAGAGACACGCAAATGTTCATATATGGGGGTTTGGTTATAGAGTTTGGTAAATGGTATTTCATTATTAATGACGGTAGAAGGTAATATATTTAAAAGATGAGCAGCTATATTAAGAGCTTACACCCAATAAGATGGAGGTATGTGAGCTTGAAAAAGTAATGTGCGGATAAGGTTATTAATGGTGCGAAGCATACGTTCAGATTTGCCATTCTGTTGTGAAGTACAAGGGCAAGAAAACCGAAATTGTATGCCATTTTGGCGAAAAAGGTCATGGAAACAGGCGTTGTCATACTCACCCCCATGGTCACACTGCAAAGCCTTGATGTCGACATTAAATTATTTGTTGACATAAGCACGAAAAGAAACAAAATTATCAAACAAATTAGATTTTTTATGCAAAGGGTAGACCCATATAAAGTGTGAAAAATGATCTAAGAATATAGCATAATATTTAATTCCGCTTTCACTCGGAATCGACGATGTCCATATATCCGAGTGGATAATTTCAAACATAGACTTAGCAGAAGACTCAGAACTATAAAACGGAAGCTTAACATGTTTACCTAATTGACACGCGTGACATAAAGCAGACGACTTTGATTTATTACATGAAATTAAATTACTTGACTCTAAACGACGAAGCACGTCTTCCTTGGGATGACCGAGGCGTCTGTTCCGATGAAATTGTGAACTAAGTGAAAAGCAAAACAACTGATTGGAGACGAGGTTGCTGAGTGACCGGGTAAAGGTCGTCCGTACTATCACAGCGGAGAAGAAGCTTTTGGGTTTGGTAATCTTTTATAGAGAAACCATAAGCATCAAATTCAACAGAAACATCATTATCACGAGTAAATTTATGAACAGAAATTAAATTCTTAATTATGTGAGGTGTGACAAGAATATGATTCAGATGAGAGGATGTATGAGCTTATTGCAAGAAACTATGTCCGGTATGAGTGACTGGAATAGAATTACCATTGCCAACAAATACAGATGGATAAATGCTTAAATTACTAAAGGAAGTGAGCATACATGTATTGTCCGCCAAATGAGAAGATGCTCCGGTGTCCATGTTCCAAGAGGGATCTTGAGGAGTCATGGTGTGAAATGCTTGCGAAAGAGTGGTAGTTTGGGTTGTAACCGCTGGAAATTGGGCCATGTAAATGGGCAGCAGAATAGTTTGAGGATAATAATAAAGCTGCATATCTGAACCGGGCCACATAATAGACGGGGTGAAGCAATATGCTTGCTGGGCCGATTGGGCATGTGAATAATTAACAACACCGAACATGATTATACCTAGATAACTAAAAGCATACACAGCAGCGACAACCAAACACAATATTAAAAAGGAAAAGCATCAGCAATCGACAATAGTCAACAATTGTTGGCTGTAGAAAGTATTAAAAAAATGGAAATTGCAAGCAACAATGGCAAAGGTAAGTGCATTAAAGAATTGCATGCATGATTTGCATTCAGTTTTGAAAATTTTCACCCAACCAAAATCGACACGCAAACTTTCTGCAGTAAAAGTGACACTTAAAAGCTTCGTCAAACGCTTTTTTTGGCACCCAACAAGCTTCAAAATACACCTAGCTAACCTATCTCCGTCCACTAACATCTCCAATCAATAATTCAACCTCAATACACAACATGCACAATGATCCATGGATTTTAAGTACAAAATTAAACACATGCATACATAATAAAATTAATCAATACAAAAAGGTTTAGAAAATACTTACAAATACAATGGAATGCAAGAAAATCAAGACACACAAATCCTCTTTGTGTTAACCCTAAGTCGAAACCAAACAACCCTTCAAAAATCAAAACCCTAACTTTTTATAAACCACAATCTTGCAAAATTACTTGCATTCAAACCCTTGATGCTTCAATTATACCCAAAATCAATGAAATTAGGAAAAACCAAGATTCTTGAAAAACCCTTGCATGTTGATTTCTTTAAAAAAGATTGATAGGGGTTTATGTAGGATTAATGTAGGGATGTTTTTAAGTGATTGGAGAAATTTTTGGTGGTGATTGATGGTGGTTGGGTGTGGTTCGACGCAACAGAGGAGAAGGGAAACAGAGAAAATATTTTCCAGTTATGAATTTGTGTGTGTTTGAATGAGAGTTATAATGAGGGTCAATTGCCTTATATAAGGGTCAAAGTGTCTAGTAAAATCCCATGTTGTAAAAAAATAAAATAAAATGGTGTTTGTTGTGTTATTTAAACAAGGTCATAGAAAAATAAGGGAGTGTTCGGTTTAATGTTTTGTAGGAGCTAATTAAAAGAAAAGGGACGTTTGGTTTAATTATTTATATATATTATTTGGTGTTAAAACATTTAGTTAAAGTATTATAAAATGTAAATAACGATTTTGACACGGTTTCGGCTAAAACGCGGGAAAAATCACGGAATACTAAAAATAAAATAATTAGACTTCCGGAGAAATAATATGAAATTTTCAATTTCTTAAAACGCTTGATGGATAAATATCAGAAGCACGACAGGCAAATAACTAAAAATGACGACTTTCACCAAATCGGCTAACAAGTAAAACACAAAAATTTTATTCAAAGCAAAAATAGGAACGGAGTCAAGATTTAATATTGACCGTAAAATACGAGATGTTACATCAGCTCTTATTTCTTTATGAGCTTTTCATTGTGTTCTTTGTGTAGGACTTTCAAGTGTGCATCATGATGTTTGATGAAGTCTTTACCTCCTGAAATCTTCAAACCAGCTTCACTTATAACTTCTCCAACAACCTTAATGATCTCAGGCTTGCCTAACTCAGCATTTTTAGCAGTTTGTTCCATTTGTTCCTTCTTACCTAGATAGGCTTGAATTTATTCATCAATTAACTGAACCATCTTCCCATCGATCATATAGTTAATCAAAATAGGTGCATCAGGATCTTGACAAATTTCTCTAGATGCCTTTACTAGCTTAGGCGGGGAAGGATGAGACTCGGTAGCTATACCCTTTCCTTTATCATCCCTTGGAGTGGTGAATGATGAGCCACCAGCTTTAGTGATATGAATAGCTTTAGAGGAAGGTGTAACTTCGGGGTAGGAACTTCAGTGATTATTTTTTTATAGTGCTTGGTGTTGGGGTGATAGTTTGAAGAGGAGTAGCCTGAATCGGTACTTTAGTTTCTATGGGTTCTTCATGTTGTTCTTCTTCAGTGGTTGCTGCTCCCCTTCAGGTTGAGAGGGACTGTCCTTCCATAAAACCAACTGAGTTTCAACCAAATTCTCCCCCCAATAGGTGAATGAACTTCAGAGATTGCAGCTGTTGGTAGTGCACTTCTTGAGGGAGTAGATGATGAAGCACCTTTGAAGGCCTGAAACATTTTAGTAACCATTTCCTTGAAGTCAAAGGTGTCAGTCTTGAGTACGATAATGTCAGCCTGAATGAGGATCTGAGTATTTTTCAATCTTGTTCAGTCGTTTGACTGTTGACAGTGCTCTGGATGGCTTCAATAAGACGCATAACCCCAGGAATGTTTGCCTCTCTGAGCATGTTGGCAAGGGTGATCAGGTTGGTAGAGCTTTGACGATAAGTCTCAACAATTTGCTGCATGTGATTCTTGAGCTTAGTAAGGTCTGTGGAGCTCTTGATGTAGACATTAGTGGCCTAAGAACTTTAGCATTCAGTGCAGGATCCTCTTTCAGTTCTTCTTGTAGAGAACCAAGTCTGTTAATCATGATGGTGAATTTTTGGGAGTGATCTTTCTTGATCTTGTCAAGGATCTTCATGAAGTGGTTAACGGATTTATTAGTGTTGTCTTAAGCCTTATACACTTAATCATGAAATCCCTCAATTTCAGCTTTTAAATCATCATAAGAGGCGGCATCTTCCTCATGTTTTTCCCATAAATCATCATCAATCTGAGCATACAAAAACTCATTGAACCCCTGGAGAGTTTTGGCCAGGACTCTCTCAGTAGTAGGCACAAAATTATCAAGACCCTTGTAAGCCAGTGATGTTGATGAAGATTTGGAGTCAGAGGGTTCAGGAGAGGCATTAGGCTTCTTGTGCTTCTTGGTCCTCTTTGATGATTCAGGTTGATCAATAAGTTTGGGTGGTTCAGGAGATGGAGTGTGATGTTTAGTAGGTTGGGCCTCTTCTTCAGCTACTGAGGGTTGATTAGTGTCCATGTCTTCCCCAGCATTAAGAATCTCTTTAGCGATGAATCCTTAAAGATCATCTTCAAAATCCTCCAATAACTGTTGAAAGTCACTAAAAGTGTGAATGGCGGGTGGGTTAAAATCCGGCTCCATTTCAGAAGAAGTCTTGTGTAACACCCCCATTTTTACATATA
>BQNB010064392.1:0-16682 GCA_026074375.1 Tanacetum coccineum
CTCAATGATAACATTACAGCTTCCCCGGGCTTTTGCTCTGCTTAAGACTTTCACAAAAAAGAAAGGAATCAACCTCTGGGTTTTGTATTAAATCTTCATAGATAAAGTTAAATAATTTATGTTGCACACAAACACCTAATACAAGTAAAGGGTAAGTTGTAGCCGAACTAATGAGCATGTTAGATCTGAAATGCAATGTCTTATGTTTTACAATACTAGCAGTAGCTCAAAATTATTTTTACTTTCAGGTAAAGGATATCTTAATTGAGGAGTCAAATGTTCAGCCACTCAATAGTCCAGTTACTGTTTGCAGTGATATTCATGGCCATGTCCATGATCTGATGAAGCTCTTTCAGACTCGAGGTCATGTACCTGACACAAATTATATATTCATGGTAAACATGTGCTATACAATTAAGGGAATAATATTATGAATACCTGTGTTAATATTTAGTTTAAAAGAAATATTTAACAATATATGTAATCTAGAAGTTCTGTTTGTTTCTTGGCAGGGGGATTTTGCTGACCGCGGTTACAACAGTTTGGAAGTTATGGTAATCATGCTTGACACTTATACTAAGAGTGTTTCTTTTAATTCACCATTAGCTTAACTTATTTTTTTATGTGTCATTAGTCATAGTTAGGTTGAGTTCAATTCTTTTCCATGTATTATGTGAAAGATGTCTGTCTTTGTGAATGCTACCTCCAGTTAGCCGCACAAGAGGTACTCTAGTTGTTGCCCCATACCAGTCAACCATTTTTGTCAGCATGAAAACTTTCTCAAACATCTTTAAAGCCTCTACTTTTGACAACTCTGAACCCCAGTTCAAAACTTCTAATATTGGAACCACTGCCCCGCTCTCTTGCAAAACATGTGCACCTTTACGAGGTGACTCTTTTTCTACCAGAGTCGAGAGCGTCTGGATTGCTTCATATGTTGTGGTGTGAACTTCGCCATGTAATAATTTGACTAGCTCAGGTAATGTATCATTTACGATGCATATACCTCCATGAGCGGGACACTTTGTGACAACCTTCTTATGTAAATAGAAATGGTAGGTCTGCCTACGACTCGCGTTCATGTAATCATTACTGGTTAAATACTAATCACACTTTCATGTCTTAATATTTTTTTTAGTTGTTTACTTGCATAACCAATATCTTTTAGTAAATAGTAAGTTTATTGTCACCACCACACCCAAAATCTTACATGGATGTAAGTTTTTAGCTTATTGTCTCTGAATTATATATCACTTAATGGCATAATACCTATATAGTGCTGATGTGTTTTTGCTTTGGCTTGCAGATCATGTGGATGATTCAAAGAGGCAAGATCTGCCACCAAACCCCGACCAACATGTATCAAATCCTTGCTTAGCACCCAAACATAAGTTTTATATTGTACAATTTCATACATAGTTTACTCGATATTAATAAAATATGTATTGAACACATACTCATTGCTTAAACTAATCACTTTTTCTTCCTACCATCTAGCCTTGGAAGGCTGCACAGTCACATGGTATAATTCCTACGGTCAAGATAATGTTTTTAGGCCTGCTTCCATCTATTAGTCCAATGGCTTTAGCATATTGGTGGCAACAAAAAGATGCTGAGTGAATGAACTAGAACTTGAAGAGAACAAAGCAGGGTATCATCCTGGGAGGAACAATGAGTGACAAAGCTTGATCTGATGGACAAAGTAACTACATGCTTTAGAAGTGTATTCTTTCTTTCTCTCTCTCTCTCTCTTCACTCTCTTGATATTATATATGTTACAATGAGGGACGGGTGAGTTGGGTAATAGGTCGAAACAGTTTGGGTGACAAAAAATACATTTTCCTATAAAATATATAAAAAAGTAAAATATAGTGTCAAACTGAAGGGTCTGATCAAAATGGTTTTGAGAAGAGATGAAGTGAATAAGCATTGGGGTTATTAGACAATGAGAAGCAAGAGGTTCATAAGCAAGAACATGATGAGAAAGTAGTGATCAAGGAGGTACTTGAAGATGAGATGGAACTGAAAAGAGTTTATTACACTTGACGCCATAGGAGAATATACACAAGATAAGTTTTAATGATCTCTGGAATGTGAAATAACATGATGCGCGGGTGGATGAATATGCAAAAACTAAAGAGGTATGTAAGATGAAAGAAAAATAAAATGATAGTTTAGAAGAAATGTGGAAAACTTGGAAAGGTTATATCAACCGTAAGTATATGAGAACTCATCGAGTGACTATGTTGATGCTGTAGATAGTGATAGAGATGGTAATTATATCAATTGTACGACCAACGTTGTGTATAAAGAAGCTTATAACTAAATTGAGACTGGTTATATCTTTGTAATTGCTGATAGTTTTATTAAGTTTTTATTTCCTCTTATCGAGATTACCACTCATATATTTTTTTTTGGTTATTCACACTATATGAACTTAACATTGTTTCCTTATTCATTAACCGGTTACTTAAAATTATGACCAAAGATAATCAAAAGGCGCCCCGGCCCATCGGGCAGGCTTGAACCAAGTATATATATATATATATATAAAATATCTATATATATATATATATATAATAATATAATATAAATATATATATGAAATAAATATACACACATATATATATTATAATATATATATACACACACAACACACACACACACACACACATATATATCTATATATATATATATATATATATATATATATATATATATATATATATATATACATATACATATATATATACATACATATATATATACATATATATATATATATAATCCGGATCGATTGAGAATGTTTTTATTTTGAGAAGATTGAGAAGGTTTTCAAAAATGGTATATTCTTAACTTTGATTCAAGTTTTTCAAGTGTAAAACTCATTTTAATGTGATTATAATTCAAAATGTGTAAAAAAATTCGAATCAATGTTAAAAAAATCTCTCGTTTTTGCAATATAAGTAAAATATTGAATCTTCTATACAAATTTAAGGAATCATTACCATAACTCGATTTTAGCAATGATTTGTGAATCAAATTTGTGATTTATAGCTTTGATTCACTATTAAATGATGTTTACTTGTGAATCAAATCAAAAAATATGAATCAGTTTGCTCGAACGTAGATTTCTCAATCTTCTCAAAATAAAAACCTTCTCAACGGAACCGGATCCTATATATCTATAACATATATATGGGGCTAATTATGACTGGATTAATATGAATTAGTGATTGGACGCCACATTAATGATAACATGACACCCATAAAGCATTAAAATTTGAAATTAGCTAAAAAATTTAGTCCATACCAAGGTTTGAACTTGGGACTTATAGTAAATAGGTAACGACTTTAGCTAGCTGAGCCAAACTTACAATTGTGTTATATTTTAAAAAACAATAATGATATCTTAAGTTTATACGATCAAACACAACCACACCTCTAAACCCTAAATATACGATATATATGCTCCAGAATTTTATTTGATATGCAGTGTGTAAGTTTGAGGATATACTCCATTGAATTTATCTACCAACACAGCCAAAAACTCTAAACCCTATTTACTTCCCAAAAACATCTTTCAAATCTGCGATCCTAATTTAAACAAATGATGAATAGGTTTTCAGGAAAAAAAACAACAACATGGGTTACCATAAGTCACCCATCAGCTTTCTCAAGCCATAGTTACAGAAAGAATGCTATTGGTGGAGGTTTTGGAAGTTCTAGAGGTTATGGAGGTTCAATGAGTGTAGGTTCAGCTGCTCAGGAGATATGTTTCAATGATCATGTTTTCATAGTTTTTTTTATTATCATGTTTTTATGATTTTTTGAATTGTGATTAGTTTGTCTTAGAGTTAAGCTATATCTAAGGTTTAGGATGTATATGTGTGTTTGTTTGTAGGGTTTGTTCATCATATGTTTTGTTTGCACTGATTTGTTTTGCAGAAGAATAATTGTTTTATCACCTTTGATTTTTATTGATAGTCTGATTAGTTATTGATAAGTGTAAAATACACATATCCATTTATGCCTAAAATAACCCAAATAAACCCAAAACAGACTAAAAATGGCAAAAATATGCTTGTATTTGTGTTTTGTGTATGCAGGTATGGATAAGTCAAAAATCACAAGAAAACAGTCAAAAGCGAGCAGGCACGGACATGAGAATCAGAAGAGTACAAAGCCGAAGCCAAGAATGTCAAGCCCCAGTCAAAGCCCAATCCAAAGCCCACCTTCCACTCATAACAAACCACAAGGGCCAGTTTTGCAATAATCAAAAGTCCTTTTATAATCAAGAAAAGAAGAAAAAGAACACAAGGGCCATTTGTGCAAACTCACCAAAGATCAACAGTTTTAACTGTCCCAAAAATAGGCGGGAAGCACATTTACTATTTATCGTCTTCCCCATTTTCACCCTATGGTAAAACAAGGGGGCAAATCAAAATTAAAGGGTGCTTAAGTCAATTCAAGAGGTCTACACCACAAATGAAGGGACAAATCAGTCTTTATCAAAGGATTCATTAACCTTCTCTCAAGAAGAGCCACGTCAACAATAAAAGAAGCACAAGTTTATGTGGGTTTTGTGCTAAATTCACTCACAAAACTAGGACAAACGTCACATCAAGGGAATGACACGCTGGCAATCCTCAGGTGTCCACAATTTGATCCAACGACTACAATTGATGAATAAAAGCATTGAAGAAATGAATGGCAGAGATTAAAAGTTTGGAGAACAAGGCAAGAGGACCTAGAAGCTTCACCTTGGCACTATAAATAGGCCTCATTCTCACATACACAAGGAGTCCTTCTTTTTATCTAGGTTTTTAGTAATTTTTAGTTTAGCTTAATTTCGTATTTTTACTTAAATGATTTGTATTTCCTTTTCAAGTAATGTAATCAGTTTCTTTAATTAATGAAATTCAGTTTTTACAGTATTTTAAATCTCGTTTCAACTCTTATTAAAGTCCATAAGCTCTCTAATAAGCCATATGTTCCTCAATAAGCTAATAAGCTCTTTTAAAGCTCTTTCAGTCTATAAGCTGAAATAGAGCTGTTTGAATTCAGTATTAATCTTATCTAAACCTTAAAATCAGTTAAATCTTACATGATCTTCTAGGATTAGAGAGCTTTTGGAAGGGGATCTTAACTTGGAAGAGATCCCAAGGACTTATACCCTAGCTTATTAATAAGCTAGGGAGCTTGTAGCTGCCATTATTGGTTCCTTTTGTTTAGCTAAAGGATCAAGTAAGTTTCTCTTTTCATTCTTCTCTAATTTCAGTTTAAATTGCTTAGTTATAGCTTATATGTTTAATATTGCTTATTTGCTTATTCTCTTTGCTTATTAGTGTTTAAATATCTCTTCTAGTGCTTATTAGTTATATGTTCTAGTCTGTTTTTGCTTAAATAGTTATAGATCATTAGTTACTAATTTCTGTCATAAAAACTCATAAAATCCAAAAATATTAGCTTAATTAGTTAAGATCTTAGAATTTTACTTATTCAGTTGTTTAATCATGATTGCTAAGTTTGTTTTAAGCTAGTTTTTATCTGGTATTTAGTACTTGTTCATTAAATTTCAACTTAAAAGCTTTTCTCAAATTCTGTCATAGTTTTTAAGGGGTGTTTGGTTTAGTGCACTCTTGATTTACACTAGCAGTACTAACATCAGTTAGTACTGCTGAACCTTGCCACTACCAGTACTAACCATAAGTTAGTACTGTTAGCTTAGATTTTAGCTTGTCAAATTCAGTAGTATTAAGTTTAGTCTTAGCTTATTATGAATTTAGCTTTAGTTTTCATTTTCTAGCTTATTTCATAGCTTAATTCTGTTCTTAGAAGTCAAATTGCATCAGCAGTACCTTCAAGTTAGTACTGCTGATATTTACACTACCAGTACTAACTAACAAGTTAGTACTGCTTCCTTTGGTTTAACTTTTAGTCGAGTGATTGTAGGATTTAATAGCCTATCTTTTAGCATTTTAAAGTCTAGTTATAGCTTAAAATAGAATAAGTCTTAAATTTCATTTTCTAGCTTATTTTCTTAGCTTATTTTTGCTGTCAAAAAGTTAAAAAGCCAAAAACAGTACTTAGAAACTTTAGGATTTAAATTTGTTAATTTAGCTTATGGGTCTAGATTTTCTAGCTTAATTAGATAGATTATAAGTAGTTTTAATAGTCCTTAAAATTTTAGAGGCTAGTTTAGCTTTTTAAGCCTTTATGCTCAATCAGTTTTTGTGCTCTCTTGCTTATTTTCTGAGTTTGCTTAGTTCATGCTAAATTTTAGTTGTTTAAAAATGCTTCTAGGTTAAATTTCTTTGCATTTTTAGATTAAGCACATCATAAGCTTTCTAGATCACTTGTCCTTTTCCTCAATAAGCTTAATTTGAGCTTATTATAGCTGTTTTAGTAAAACATAGCCCAAACCCCTAGTTTCTGTAACAGCTTATTGAGAAGCTCTTTTTAGAGCTTATCTTTGAGTTTCAGACTATAGTGCTTTTGTTAAAGTTGTTCTCCCTAGCTTCCTTTACAACTTTGCTCTTTTTAGTTTCAAGCTCTAAAAAAAATTCGAATGGCTTATTGGACTTAGCTTTGTGGATCGGGTAGATATCTCAGTGAAATAGTGAAACTTTTGAATTTAGTTGTTACTAAGTTGATCCTCCGTTAGTTTGTTAGTTTTCCAGTTACACCTTAGGTATTTTGCAACCATTAGTCCCTAGTATAGTTAATCAATTAGATTAAGATTATTAATTATTAATTAGGTCTCTTATTTTAATAATTTTTCCTGCATTTTTCTTTATTTAGTTAAAAATTTAGTTTACATTTTTAGGGTTAAATTTTAGTCCATTTGTTTAATAATTGTGTTTCCATATTTGTTTAATTGTTCATTTTTGATTTTTTTTAATATCTTTCCAAATCAAATATCATTGCTTCATTCAAATCAGGATCCGAACCTAAACGAGGTTTCAATTTCACTAGTCATTGGGGATAACGACCCGGGTGATCATATTTGCCCGGTTTAATATACGTATTTTATATTATATTATATATGTTTTTGAAAGTGAAATTTTTATCAAAGGTAACATGGTAATTTCTTAATTCTCTTAAGGTTATATTTTATATATATATATTTTTACGTGTGTTAAAACTTCACAACAGAGGGTTGCCACGAAAAGCCCCTCAACTCTTACTTGTCCCTTCCAAACTTTTTCATTGTGTAGATATAGGTTTGGGAGTTTGGGAGTTTGGGAGTTTGGCAGGTTATACCCCTGATCATAATTGGGTGTTTACAAGGTTGTCCTTTTGTTAAATAACTTTTAGAGTTTTGGCAGAATTAGCCCCCTAAAGTTATAAAAGGCCAAAAAGTATACCTTCATCCCTTGTAGTATTTATCCATGTTATACAACTATAGGATTAGGCAAATTTGTCCCTAAATTGATATTTTCTTTGACTTGATGACTTCTGAGCTTTGACATGTCGGGTTAACTTTGACAACGATTTGATTAGTCTTTTCCATGCTTTCTATTCCGTGCTTGGTTTTGTCTATTTTTGCTTGATTTTTTATCCTTTTGTCGAATATCCGTTTCCGCGACAATATAAGTGAAAACATACAAATACAATGTATTTTTGGTACGTTTTTGGGTCATTTAAGTCGAGTTTAATAGTGAAAGGTTTGTTAATTTAAACGCATACCAAAATCCCCATACTAAGACATAGCCGGTCCTCACGAAATGCTATAGAAGCTAAGGCACTTAGAAATATTAAGATTCTCGATCCCCATCGACTAAAACCTCGAAAGTAGCTACAGTGATCGTCAAGGGAATTAAAGAACTCACAATAATTTTGAAAAGCCCCGTCTTTACCATTTTTAAATATATACACTTATTCCTACACATATTTTTGTATTTTTTATTTTTCTAATTTATTTTTCACTGACACACACGAGTTTTCATATTAAGCAACTAACTAGAACATTGAACTTTCATATTTTATAACTTTTAGGATTCATAGAACAAGAACATTTCGATCCGAGAATGCCCCAAAAAGGATAAATTCATCGTCCCTGACTTTTCACTTGCTCCAAACCAAGCTTAAAATAAAATCACCGTTAATTATGAGTTAAAATGCTAACACTACTCATATTTGCAACTTGTAAGCCTTTCACTCCCGAAAATTATTATATCTTAAGTGTATGTGCTATTTTAAATTTCAACTTTGGATCAATGTTTTGCAAAATTCTATGTTTTACCCGAGAATAATGAGTTTGAAGGCGAGATCATCCCATGTAGCGACTTTCGTCTCGGCACATCCCAACCTTGTGGTTAAGTGACCAGGCTTTTGACACCCCACAGAGACTAGTATCGGGACTCACGGACCTTAGGTTTAAAAACTCTCAGGTTTCTTGTATACACATAGCTTATAAAATAGAATAGCCAAAGTTTCAAAGCATATTTAAATTTAACAAAAAGAGATCTATTTATTAATTCAAACTTAATATTAAACACTTATGCAATTGGTTACTCTCGATTTTATAAGGAAGAAACATCGGTTGTGAGCCGGCAAGATACAACAAACTTTTATCAGTCTCGGATTATTATTCTTACTATGGGCTTTCTTTAGAAGGCTGTAACTCGATGTGAGCCGCAAGATAACCAAAACTTTTATCAGCCCACATTTTATATTTATTATATTTTTTTCATTTTCCATCATCATTTTTATATATATATATATATGATATAGGGAAGACATCTTTTTGAAAAATTCAAGTATAATTTTGAACTAAGGCTAAAATTTTTGCTATATACTACATAAAAATTATTGATTTAAGTTTAATCTCCAAGAATAGCACGTATTATTAGTCCAATTAGGAGCTTATGGGAGAAAAAGCGACAAATTACACTTATGAGCTCTTAAGATTTCCAAATAATCCTTGTTTAGCATCCAACTTCTACTTAACACTATCATTTTCATTCATCCGCTAATATTCGCGAACTGTTAGTCTAAATGTTTAAGGAACAAGCTAGAGCTCAACACTGTCGATACGAGTCAAAAATTTACTCTTATTCTACCCAGCGGGAAAGTCAAAATTATAAAAAACTCTTATTTTAATTTTTGAAAATTTTATAAATTTTTTTCTTTTTTTTTTGTGAAATTAAGTGGTAAAAACAGGCTTACGTGAAAACAATAACTTTACATTTTTTTTGAAAATTTTGGTGTAAAAACAGGCTTAAGTGAAAACAACCGCATGCGGGCACAATCAAATCAAAGACTTCCTCATACTAGAATGACACATTATCCTCAATGTTTACGAGGGTCTCCTACGTAAATCCCTAACCGTTTTAAGTATGCATAAAGATAACTTAGTCGATAAGATTTGAAATCGGATTCCCAAAATGAAGCTGGGGATTTGAAGCTCTTGTGATCGAAGGACAAAACAGCGAGCACGAAAGGCTTCAAAATCCGGGACATCCTGGACAATAAACCACAAAACACAAAAACACGAATAATGGAAGAGGCAAACCTCCTCACAACAAAAACACTTATTCATTACTACATAATATAACTACGGATAAGCATGGGGTGCCTCCCACGAAGCGCTTGTTTAGGGTTAATTAGCTTGACCCAATCCCTGAATTTAATTGTCCTTAGGGAAGGTTTAGAGATCTGGGATATCCATAGCAGGGACATCTCCTCTAAAATAGTGCTTAAGACGATGACCATTTACTTAGAAGTTTGGCTCAGAGTTTTGGGATAACTCAATAGTGCCATACGAAAAGACTTGAATAATGTTAAAGGTCCTGACCATGGTAATATTAACTTGCCAGAGAAAACTTTTCATCTTGAGTTAAAGAGGAGGACTTGATCACCGACGTTGAAACACCAGTTTTTGATCTTTGCTTCATGGATCCTCTAGTTTTCTCTTTGTATATCAAAGAATTTTCCAAGGCCTTGATCACGCAGTTCACTTAATTCATGAGTGAACTTTTCGTTGACACCACGCTGTTTTATGATCAAAGTTAGCATGCTTAAGGGCCCATTAAGCTTTGTGCTTCAACTCAATCGTAGATGACATGCCTTACCATATACAAGCATACGAGAGTGCACCCGAGTGGGTGTATTGTACGCTGTACTAAGCCCAGAGAGCGTCATCCAGTTTGTCTGACCAAAAGGCATGATTTTCGCCCACTGTCCTTTCAAAAATTCTTTTTAAGCCACGATTCGATACCTCAACCTGCCCACTTGTTTGTGGGTGATACGCGGTAGAGAGACGATGAGTAACTCCATATTTAAGTCATGACCCTATGTCAAACTGTCATGATGCAAAAATGAGTTCCACGATCACTGATGATGGCACGAATGGCACTCGAATCCGCAAAGAAGATTTAAAGAAACTTGCAAACCAACTCCGAGCATTTGTTGGTGGGAGCGTTTTTTTTTTTTTTCTTTTTTCTTTCGCTTCAACCCAATTTGATAAGTATCGACAGCCACAAGTATTTAATTATTTCCTTTTGATAAAGGGAACGGCCATGAAGTCAATGCCCAGACGACAAAGATTTCATCAAACATGGAAAAATTTTGAGGCATCTCAACCTTTATGACATTTTTCTTTCGTTGGCCACGAGTCGCAATTTTAACCACTCGTGTGCATCTTTGTAAATTGTAGCCAAAAGAATCCGGCATCAAAGACCTTTTTGGCGGTGAGATTTGCACCATCTGTCCCTCGTGTCCATTTAAGGCAAGCATTCGAAAATGTCGAGAGCTTCTTTGCCGTGCACACACCGCCGGATCACTTGATCCACACAGATTTTGAACAAGAAGGTGTCATCCCAGAAGTAGTGTTTGACATCTTTAAAAAACTTGTTTTTCTGCTGGGATGACATTCCCTTGACAATGAAATTCCCCGCATGGTAGTTTGCGAAATCTGCAAACCATGGGGTACTATCAACACGAAGAGCAACCGATCCAAGAGTTTCAAAGGGAAATGTTTCCGTGATTTCGAATTTATCTTGATGAGGGTTCTCAAGTCTGGAAAGATGATCGGCGGCCAGATTTTCTGCTCCTTTTTTGTCTCGGATGATAACATCGAATTCTTGGAGCAAAAGGATCCACCGCATTAGTCTTGGCTTAGCATCCTTTTTAGCGAAGAGATACTTTATAGCAGAATGGTCAGTATACACTATGCTTTTGGACAAAACGAGATATGACCAAAACTTCTCAAAAGCGTACACTACGGCAAGCAATTCTTTTCGTCGTAGTTTAGTGTGCTTGTAGCTTCGATTCATGGTTTTGCTGCATAAGTGAATTGTATAGGAATTGCTTTTATTTTTTCGTTGCCTTAGGACTGCCCCAAATGCAAAGTTGCTTGTATCACATATGAGTTCGAAGGATAAGTCCTAGTCAGGAGCAATCAAAATTGGAGCCTCGATCAATTTTCTTTTAAGTGTATTAAAGGATTCGATACACTCTTTTGAGAAGAAAAATGGAGTTACTTTTTCAAGCAGGTGAGTCATTGGATGGGCTATTTTTGAGAAGTCTTGTATGAAACATCGGTAAAAACCGACATGCCCAAGAAAACTATAGACACCTTTCACAGTAGTCGGGTGAGGGAGCTTGGCGATAACGTCAAATATACTCATTGACCTTTATTCCCAACTTAGATATTTTGTGTCCAAGAACAATGCCCTCCTTCACCATAAAATGGCTTTTCTCCCAGTTTAGGACCAAATTGGTGTCTTCACACCGTTTAACATTTTTCCCCAAATGAGGATAGCATGTAGAGAAGGAATCCCCGAAGACTGAAAAGTCATCCATAAACACTTCCATTGTCTTTTCAATCATGTCATGGAAGATTGCCATCATACATCGTTGAAACGTGCCAGGTGCATTGCATAGCCCAAAAGGCATGCGGCGATAGGCAAACGTTCCGTATGGGCAAGTGAATGTTGTCTTTTCTTGGTCCTTCGGGTCTATGGGAATCTGAAAATAACCCGAGAAGCCATCGAGGAAACAATAGTATTGATTTCCCGCGAGTCTTTCGAGCATTTGATCCATGAAGGGAAGTGGAAAATGGTCCTTTCGGGTAGCTTCATTCAACTTTCTATAGTCAATGCATACTCTCCACCCTGTGACCAATCGAGTTGGTATTAAATCATTTTCATCATTTTTGACGACGGTCATGCCACCCTTTTTTGGTACACAGTGCACCGGGCTTACCCATGGACTGTCAGAGATCGGATAAATTAATCCGGCGTCAAGAAGCTTTTCAACCTCTTTTTTGATGACGTCATGGATTTTGGGATTTACCCGCCTTTGATGCTGAACCGTTGGTTCGTAGTCCTCTTCCATGAGAATTTTGTGGGTACAAAACTCTGGGTCAATACCCTTAATATCAGAGAGTTTCCAAGCGATGGCTCGCTTGTGGGACTTTAGAACCTCGATCAGAGCGGCCTTTTCCTCATTCTTTAAATCTTTTGCAATTATGACGGGCAACTTGTCGTTACCTTCCAAAAATGCATATTCTAAATGAGGTGGCAAGTCCTTGAGTTCAACCTCGGGGGGCTCATTAACTGAAGATTTTTCATTGTTTGCTTCACAAATTTTAAGATCTTTTTGAATTTCTGGAAAATAATTTCCTTGATTGGGAGGGGGTGGTGATGGATCACTATTAAGAATTGCTTCGAGGAGAAGAATGTCCCCTTCCGGGTCATAATACGTTGGATCAACTTCCGGTGAAGTTGGATCATCCTCTATAGCAAGAAAAGAGTCGGCTTCCTCAAAAAGGAGAAAATCACTGTCCCCGAATGGAGTTAGAGTCGGAGAAGAAGTAGAAATGATTGGATCATAGTAAGGAGTGGGATTGCCACTCGAGATCACATTTGAGAAACCAAGAACTTCTTGAGAGTATTCTTCACAAGCCATATCAATGACGTCGATTCGGTTCGCCGTCATATGATTGTAATTAGCCGTGTATCTCGCAGATTTGTCCAGAATTAAATGTTTATGGCCATTCTTTGCGGTAAGTAATGGCCTCATTGTCTACTCGAAGGGTTAATTCACCTTCGTACACGTCTATCAAAGCACGACTGGTCTTAAGAAAACACCTCCCGAGAATTAGAGGTACTCGAGGGTCTGGTTCAAAATCTACGACCACGAAGTCGGCTGGAAACTGGAATACACCAACTTTAACGTTGACATCTTTAGCAATACCGATTGGTCGGGAGATCGAACGGTCCGCTAGTTCTAGTGTCATGCACGTCGGAGTCAGGTTTGGAAGGTTAAGCTTTTTCCACACGGAAAATGGCATGAGATTTATGCTAGCGCCAAGATCGGCCAAGGCTAAGCACTCATCCATTCTGGGAAATTTACATGGAATAAGGAATCTGCCGGGGTCACCAAGTTTTTCGGGTAACTTGTTAAGTATGACCGCCGAGCAATGTTCATTCAAAGGGGTTCTAGCCATCTCACTAAGCTTTTCTTTATTTCTAATTAAGGCTTTAAGAGTTGAAGCAAACTTGGGCATTAGAGTCAAAGCATCCATGAAACTAATTTCGAAACTCATATCTTTGAAGATTTCGTAGAATTTCTCTTTTTGTTCGTCAGCGTTTTCACGGCGCTTCTCATCATTTCGCCTTGAAGGATAAGGAATTGACGGTTTTGGGTTAGGCATCGGTGCACTAACTAGAGCAACATCTGGCTCAGAAATTGGATTTTGTTTTTTAACTGGGACAATCGGAGGTTGGACGTCTTCGGTAATTCCGTTGTTAGTAGGAAAAATCATATCCTTTGTCACCTCAGTTCTACGTTCTGCTACTCTAAGAGAAGAAGTAGGAATTGTCACCTCAGTCTTCCTTCGGGTTAGTAATGGTGTTACTTAGAAGAGAACCTGAATTCGAAGATGAAGCGGTATTGGAATTTACGAACTTAGAAAGCATTTCCGTTAAATTTGTCATCTGGTTTTGTAAACCTTGGCCTTGATTTTGCATATTTCTTAATACAACATCATTAGCCTTGACATAATTCTCAAAATCGGTCTTTGAAACACCTTGCATTTGCTGAGCAGGAGCTTGATAAGGTTGAGCTTGGTAAACTGGTGGTTGACTAGTCGGAGGTTGGTAAACTTGTCCTTGGTAGAAGTTATTTCCTCGGTTTTGATTGAAATTGGTTCCTCGATTTTGGTTAAAATTATTTCCTTGATTCTGATTGAAACGGTTTTGATTATTTTGATTCGGAGGAAAACCAGGAGGTCGGATTTGGTTTGCAACCATCGGAGGTCTAGAATTTGTATTTCCTTGATTAAAATTGGCTGCAGCAGCTTGTGAAACGTACTCTTGAATGTTGTCTCGATAAACATTGCCATCGGTGGCTGGACAATTTCTATAAGAATGAGCACCTCCACAAGTTACACAACTCTGCTCGACCGCTTTTACGGGTGCGGGAGCTTGGGCTTTTTGTTTGTCGATAAGCATAGTCTTCATCATATTCTTAAGTTCAGAAACTTCGGTTGTAAGAGCAGCAACATCTGGTGAAATTCCGGGAGTAGATGAATTCGAACTCACTTTGGCAACGACTGCCTTGTTTCGTGAATTACGAACCTTGGATTTACTCTCGATAATTCTCAAGCATTCACGAGGCATCTTATCCAAAAAGTTTCCACCCGCAGCAGAATTCAACGAATCTTGATCATTAGCATTCAAAGCATTGTAAAATGTATCTACTAGTTGATGTAGTTTCTAAGATTCCGTGATGTGCGGCAATGCTCAAAGAAGGTCATTAAATCGAATCCAAGCCTCATATAAAACGATTCGTCAAATCTTTTCGTTGAATTATCCGTTGATTTTCGTTTCGAAGATTTGTTCGTTTTTGAAGAGGGAAAAAATTGATTAATGTATTTAAAAAGATCATCCATGTCAAAATTGATCGAGGAGTCCAGGTTCTTTTTCTAGCTAATCGGGCTGAACCTTCAAGAGAAAATGGAAAAAGCATAAGCTTAATTGACGTGCTCGGGATATCCGGGAATCTCATCGTTGAGGTAATCTTATTGAAATAACGGATGTGAGCATGTGGATCCTCTTTATCATGTCCGAAAAACTGCTTGTTTTGAACAAGATTGATCAAACCATGCTTTAACTCAAAATTAGCATTGATTTCAGGAATTACAATTGCATCCTCGTACCCCTCGGTGGGTGCTTGGAGCAATTGTGCCATAGTCCGGTTATCAGCCATCGGAACTAGGGGAGGATTAACAAAAGGTTCTTCTAAATTAAATGGTTCTACAACAGCCGGTTGGGCTTGTTGTTGATGGTTATGGTTGCGGGTTTGAGAACGAGTGCGCATGCACAAAGTAGAAAAAGAAAATTAAAAACAAATATATTTTTTTTATTTTTTTAAACAAACTAAATTAACGGATAACGAGATAGACAACTTAAACCAAATAATCAAATTTACTTCACGGTAGCTCTTAAAAATTTTACTTTTTAAGGTGAGCCGTATTTCGTAAATGACACAAATGGCAAGTTTTTAAATCTTTGAAGGTATTATTTGTTGGTGTTCTTTTACCAACTTTGTTTATTTTATTTTTTTATTATGGACAATTTTTATATTTTAGATTTTTTTTATTTTTTTATATGATAATTATACTAAAAGAAAAGAAAAATATTTTTTACTTTTTATATTTTATATATTTTTTTTAACAAAAACAAAACTTTCAAAAATGAAAGGGTCTTCAAATCACGATCGACAAACTTCAAACGAGATAATCTTAATCACAAATCGCCGGCAGCTGCGCCAAAAATTGATATAGCAATTCTATAGACGTAAAATATAAAATATAATATATGATGATGGAAAATTACCAAATTACCCTTGAGGACAAAGGTAAAAAGGTAAATCTTCACAAATATATTTATATAATATAATACGTATATTAACCGGGAAGTATGATTCCTGGGTCGTTTCCCCAACGATTTATGAAATTGAACCACGTTCTTGTTTGGACAATGATTTAAATGGAAACAAAGATTGATTTGATTATCTATAGCTACTAATTAAAAACAATACTTAAAATAAGCAAGCAAAAGCAATTAATGCACAAAAGCAATTAACGGGAACGAAGAAAACGCGACTAATGAGCAATTATACTAATTTAACTCATATGGATGCAAATAAAATTTCTAAACCTAAATTAAGGCAAAAGAAAATTTTAGAAAAAGAATTTTTTTTTTGATTTTTTTGTATTTTTTATGAATTAAAAGCTAATTAAATCTATTAAAATCCTAGAAAATGGCAAATTAAATCCTAAAAATTCTAAAAAAATGATTTTTAAACTTAGAAAAGTCTAAAATACTATAAAAATTCAGAAAACTATTTTTAACTACTTTTTATAATAAAATCTTATTTTTAAAACTAAATTTAAAAAGTTAAAAATGAAAATAAAAATCTAAAAAGTGTAAAAATGATTTTAATAAATGTAAAACTAAAAGTATTTATTCTAATACTAAAAACTACTTTTTTGTATTTTTAAAAGTTATTTTTGTATTTTTTAATGATTTTCGAAAATTTAAATCTAAGAAAAATTATTAAAAATTAACAAATAAATAGAAAAATACCAAAAATTCAGGGAAAATCCTAAAAGTAACAAGGAATCTAAGAAAAATAAACACACAAGCCCAGCTTATCAAATAAGC
>BQNB010064392.1:17703-35329 GCA_026074375.1 Tanacetum coccineum
TCGATTTCCGCGTGTGTATGCTCTGGAATCGTGCAAAGACATCACGGTTGCTTCTAAGACCAGTCATCTCAACTTTGCTTCTTCGCTCCATAAAAGTCCAAGAGGGGGGGGGGTGGAACAACATCAATTCGAGGAACTTAAGTTGCTGGTTGGTGATACTCGCTTAATTCCCATGGAAGATAGATGGATCTTTAACATTTCGCAAAGAGGTACCTCCATTAACTGTATTAAATATACCATTTGCGATATTAGAGTAGAGACGGTTAACCACTTTTTTTTCTCCTGTGAGCTTGTTACTCAATTAGTCAAAATGATTGTTCGATGGTGGAGCGTTCCTTACTTGGAGATTGATTCTTATGCGGACTGGGTATCTTGGATGGATAACTTGCATCTTCCCATTAAGAATAAATTGATGCTGGAGGGAGTGTTTTATGTTATGTGGTGGTATGTTTGGACTTTCCGTAACAAATTGATCTTTGATTCTACAAGCCCAAGGAAGACGTCTTTGTTCGATGATATTGTGTCTAAGTCTTATTTTTGGATTCGTCATAGATGTAAAACCAAGTTCAGTATGAACGATTGGCTTAAAAACCCCAACATTATTTCTTTGTAATTTGCTAGCTTCTTGCTAGTGTTTCATCAATAAATCTGCCGTTCAAAAAAAATCTTGTGGGTATGTTAAGAAATTATGTGTACCCATTTCATCATTTAAAGTTGTGGGAATGTTAGAAACAAGGGATGATGCGGTCGCGCGTAGCGATGGAACGTTTTTAATGGTGGGTATAAATGTTTAATAATTTAAATATATATATTTTTTAAAAAGCATAACACATCTGACCGAAAATTAAATAACAAATTTAAGAAATCGTAAAGATAACAACTCATCATTTATATTAAGAGCACGTCACCACAATACACAAAATTTCCTTAAGGAAAGATAATGTAAGCTCAAATGCTAGTTTTTAGTAATTTATCTGTGTTCAGAACATCAACTGGTTAACCATAAAAGGAAGACTCTTACAACTTATGGTTTACCAGTTGATACTCTAAACACGAATAAATTGGTCGACAATAGGTACAACAAATATTGTCTTAAAAACATTATAAGTAAATAAGTAAATAAATTCTTGCTTTGTCATCCTTGAAGAGAATAAGGGTATTTTTTTTCTTCTAGTAATTCTGGAGCATTGTTTTCTTCAAATTGTCTTCAGAATCAGACTCATCGGACGTCATTTCTTAACTAAAACCTTAAAAACCATGTGTTATCGGCATGACCAGAGACACTCTGGTCTAGCAGTTCAATGTTCGTGAAAAATGCAACGTTTTCTAAGAAATTTGATCCATTGAATTAAGATAGTTCGTGCGACAACAAACGACGAAAACTGGTAAAAAATTAAAGGTTAAAACTGACCGAAACTATTTTTTTCATATACATTACAACAACAATTTTTACTACCAATCATTACTGACAACACGTGTTAAAAACAAAGAATTAAATCAATTGGTCGTTGCGACAAAATCGACGAAAATAGTAAAAAATTAAAGTTTTCAAAACCTGACACGAACTATTTTTTTCATATTCTTTACAAAAAACAATTTTTACTACAATCGTTACTGGAACACACGTTGGTTAAAACAAAGAATTAAATCAATTGATAAGAGATACTAAGAAAGAAACCACCACCTACACCCAACATTAACAACCTTGACACATTATTACGACATGGGCGTTTTCCATAAAACTCCAGGACAATAATATATAAAATAATAAAGTTGGAATAATACTTAAAAGAAGTTACATGTGCTTATAACAGTTCTGAACTTGTTGTATCCACAAAACGTCCGGCTCAAGAAAACTCTGCAGTTGCCACGACATGCGATAAGGGAATTTATAAGATCTTCTCACATTTCCGTAGCAACACCCTCCATAACCAACATAAGCCACCTAAGACATTGTTCGTTTCGTATTCAGAATATGCATGTAATATGTTAATACAAATATTCGCGCAAAAACAACATTTATATTTAGTGATATTCAAGTTTTGATAATAACAAATATAATGTCATACTACGTAAAAGTTTACATAAACAAGTTATTTAGTTGTAAGTTTCCATACCGACTAGGGATGGCAAAAGCACCCGAAACCGCCGGGGAAAACCGAAACCCGAACCAGTTGGGTCGGGTTCGAGAGCGGGTTGGCGGGTTTGGGTACTAATAAAAAATTTTAGTCGGGTACGGGTTCGATGACGGGTTCTAGTAATACCCGCCCCGATTACCCGTACATGTACCCATACCCGTTTACCCGAATTTGTACCCGCTTTATTGCTATTATGATTATTTAGAATATATATATATATATTATATATAATTTCTTCCATTATATTTTTTATATAAGTATCTTTATTATCTAATACATTTGGATGTTGTACATGAATTATTCAAAAACGTTAAATCGTTTGATACAGTATTTGTTTTCTAACTTTTTAAAATTCTTGAATATATTGGCGTGTTTTGCTTTATTTTGTCGGTGGGTTGTAATGTGACTTAATCTTGATAATCGCAATTTTGTCCATAGAATATTCAATTGGAGATACCTTATACCCGCAGGGAAACCGAAAAACCGATAAATAATATTAATTGGGTACCCAACGGGTAATGAGGCGGGTACAGATGTGGATATTATAAACGGGTGCGGGTGCGGGTACACTAAAACCCGCCCCGAACCTGACCCGTTGCCATCCTTAATACCAACGTCAAATCACTTAAGGTATGTGTGGAATCGTAGAGGGGGGTGAATACGTTTCCATTAACAACTTAAGACTTTTGTATCAAACAACCAATCAAGTTTATATTATAATAACTATACTAAAGAATATCAAAATCAAGCAATGAATTGCTTCTTGGAGGTGTTTTTGAGCCGTGAGCTCTAATGAGGGTAAAAGAGGGTTTTGTTTGATTTTTCAAGTAAAGATAGAAGTGTAGATGTGGTTTTCTCTTAACCCTTGCACTCCTATTTATACTAGCTAAGATCCTTAGCATATTCCTTGGTCACTTGAGCCTTTGCAAGGTGTCTAATGGTATAGCACAAGGTTTTGAGAAACAATGGGTTGGTTTTGGCTAGTCATAGCATCAAGTGGTGAAAGGTTCATGCAATGAAGGTTCTTATTGATGTCATGGTGACCAAAGGCCTTCTAGATGGCTTATATACACGTTCATAAGGGTTAGGGTAGGATATGTATGCATTTGTTCATTTATCTAGTGTATATATGTATATATAAAGCCTAAAGTAACATATGTTTAATTAAAAGTATAACTTGCATATGTAAATGTATAATTTCAATTCCTTTAATATGAAAATGTCTAATGTGATAAATATATTGAGTTTTAATTATACTTTAAGTATTGAGTTCAAATTGTGGGTATTCGATGAAGCGTAGATAAATTAACGTGCTTCCGGGAAGGCTTAAACGCACTTTATCGCGAAACGTAAACATTTTACGTAACCAACAAAAATAAAATGTGCAATGTTGATAATTATCCTCTTAATAATCATATAACACTTGATTGATGACAACATTTAATCGTTTAATGCCCGTTTACATTGTATGATCATTTTTAGTTTACGCGATTTAACTTAACTTTTACAGTTTAAGAGCAACCGCGTAAAACCCTAAAAATAAATTGTGCATTACATAATGTCGTATAATGACCTAAGTTACGAGGTGTTATAGTCCTTTTAGGCGGAGAAAACCATACAACGTCGTTACACTTTACCGGTACTAAGCTAAATATCGAGTCCTACTTCGAGGAAGAACCAACCTAACGCCGCTTACACTTTATCCGGTACTAAGCTAAATACCGAGTCCTTCTTCGAGTACAACCAAACCCGTTATGTTTTATGGCCCACCATAACAAACCTTGTGTTTTATGGCCTAAACACATAAACTACCTAATATCTAGTTTGTTGTATAATGATTGATACACAAATGTGTATAATGATGATCCAAGACATAATTGTCAATTGGATGTAAAAGCCTAATCTAAAACATCAAGATTACTAAGCATAATGCTGTTGATGAAGATGACAAGTCTTTTGGCTTGTTATGATAGATCTTCATATATGTAAGTGTGTGGTGGATGATGATGCCAAGATCTCTAAGCTTGATTGAACGGAGTATCATGTAGAATCATGCTTGCAACAAAATGAGAGTTAGAAGCATTATGATCAAGGGTTATTAGGGTTTTAGTGATGTGATTAATTGTGTATTTACATTATAATAACTTGTTTATAGTGATCCTAATCGTGTGTAATAATGTGGAAGAAAGGTTGTAAAAAGCTAGCTCCAAAAGATAAGCAAAAGGGTGGTATTTATAGAAAACCCAAAACTTGGCCGTCAAGGTGATACGGATCCAGGGATGGTGGATCCGTATACATATTTAGGTGGATCCGTGGGTCGCATGGGCCAATTTCAAAATTGTTAAAAATCTTTTCAAATCTTTTGCTTAGATCCTTAATGTACTTATACAATCTGATTAGATTTTGTTCTAGAAGAAAAATCAAGCTTAACATTAAAATGGTAAGATTTGCTAGATATGAAAATATCTTGTAAGATTTGTTTCCAAAATTGGTTAAACAAGAATAATTAGTTTTGTCTTTATTCTCTAATTATTTTGTCCTATTATCTAATATGGCTATAAATCCATTCTCAATGTACTTTTTAGTTTTAAAATCCTTTATAACTTGTACTTTCTCATAAAAAACGTGTTTCAATTTATCATATTCGAATTTGGTTGGGTTTTTAAAAAACATTTTTATTTATATATAATTATTGTAAATTTGTAAACCGTTCATTATCTTCTTGTTTAAGGGCTCAGGTTTTTCATGTTTTTATATTCTTACGATCCTCATGAAATAGTGTATTTTAATAAACATTAATTATTATTATGGTTCAAAGGAACAGTAACATTTAAAGGTTTAATTAACTTATTTTATACACTTTTAAACTTAATAAAGTTACCACAAGTCTTTCTTAATTTATAAATTAACAATCCATGGTATATAAATTATGTCCTTCTACATTATTTTGTTCCCATCAATAATAGTCATATTGTCCATGAAAATTGTCCACATATTTATTTATTATCTAAACTTTGTAAATTAAATAAATATTCATAAACTTGGGACTACTAATTATATATATTTCCATTGCTGTTGCAAAATCCTTGTTTAAAACATATTAACATGGTTTTTTAAACATTATCTTAACATAAAGAAAATAAGTTCATGTATGTATGTATATGGTATTTGTTTTATAAAGTTCTCTAAAGTAAGCCTAGGTGGTGAATTAACATATATATCACTATGTAAACATGTAACTGATAATGTAGATGTTAAAGCTTAAATAGACTTAGAGATGAGTTGTAGGTGATGAACATAAGCTCTACACTTAATGCTTAAAACCAATGAAATTCAACCACGAAGGTCAATCCTAATTAGAAAACCCTAATTAGATTTCGTGTATGATTCTTGTTAGATTAAAAACCCAAGCTTCCAATACACTTGAATGAACTTAGATATGCTTGATAAACAATGCTTGCTAAGGTATGTAGTTTAGGCATCCAGAATAGAATATAATAGCAGACTTCTCAATGAGAGTCTAGCAAAAGCGTGTGTGTATACACGTTTAATAGTAGTAGTAGTTAGTGTATTAGATAGTGATTGTAGCCTCATTTATTCTGATCAAATATAATGAAGGCTTCAATGTTCGGTTAAAACCTTGTTTGGTAATATTGTGTTTCTAATATTTCCGCTGCGTGTTCAATATTATCTGCATATCAATGTTACCTGTAAAACTAATCCTAGATGGGCTAAACGATTCTCAACATGTACTATGATTAGACAATTTCTAGTAATGTGTGTTATGTGTAAGGTACTTTGGTCCTTGGTTGGGTTAGTTTAAGGAAAAGTGGTGTTTAAGTTTGGTTTGAGTTCTCATCCATTTTTATCCGGCCTCATATGTTTAATAAGTGAGAAATTAGTTAATTTTTATGTATTGGGTATAATAGTGGGTATTTGTTTAGTATAGATGGGTATTGGTGCTTCCGGGTATGCCTAAATGTATTTTATTTCGAAACGTAAACGTTTTACGTAACCAATAAAAATAAAATGTGAAAAGTTAATAATTATTCTCATAATAATTGTATAACACTTGCTTGACGTATTCTTTTATTTGGTTGGTGTCCGTTTACGATGAATGTTGATTTTTAGTTTACGCGATTTAACTATAGAATAATAATTAAAAGCCAACGCGTAAATCTCTAAAAGTAAATAATGGAATAAATGAAGTCGTAAATAACCTGAAAATGTGAAATGTTACAAACAGCCTCAAGTATCTTGTTTTTAACAAGAGATGCATACTTAATGTTTTTTGAAGATGTCATTGAGAGTATGAAGAATTGTTGAAAAGCTTAGTGAATAAACGAAATGCAAAACCCAAGTTTACATGAGATATTATCAGAATTTGTTATAGTTATCCACCACAATAGTATGATGATAGCCTTGATGATATGGAAATCTTGATTTTGTTTTTCAGGAAATATTTTTACAAATTTTCAAATTGTTATGTAAATTTTTATAAGCTTTTTTCTTTTAACGTTTGATCTTCACCTAACTTTACGTGAGAGATTAACATAATTCGTTATAACTTAATACAACGGTCTGTTAATGTCTTTGATGAGATGAAAGCTTGGATCAAATGTTGAATGAATAAGTTTATCAAACTTTGCACCTTGATTTGAAAATTGTTTTGGTAAGAAAATGAAGAACACATAATTGTTTTTGCTTTGAGAAAGAAAATGAGAAGAGTTAATTTGCTTTGAATGATTTGTGTGTGTTTTTCTTTTAAAGGGGTATTCATAGTGTTGGACTTGAAACGGTTTTAGACTCAAAAATGAATAAAAATAATTTTTGAAAAAGTTTGATATCCGCATTTAATGCCACCACTCATATCACCCGTTGTTTTTATAGTTTTCTATGCTACTCTTTAGCCGTTACTATGTCGTGCACTTTTATAGGCATGACGTGGAGATTGGTTTAGGTAACATGAAAGGACTTGTGGGAATTATAACCACTATGGATATAGTGTGTGAGGGTGAGCATTTAATGCCTAGTGGAAACCTAGGATATTAAGTAACTAAATACTTAGAGCATTTAGTTCCTCATTTAATATGTTTCTCATAGCCATGGGATCGTTCACTAAGTGTTATTCAAGGACATGTGGTATTTACACCATACTAAATACAGTTAATCAAAGACCTTATCAATGTTCAACATTCCTAATTCTGCTTTCAGTTTGGTGAACGTAGGTTCATCTAAAGGTTTTATGAAGATATCAGCTAACTAATAAGCAGTTGGAATGAAATGTAATTCAATATCACCTTTGATGATATCGTCCTTGATAAAATGATATCTGATATCAATGTGTTTGGTTCTTGAATGAAGAACATGATTGTCGGAAATGACAATTGCACTGGTGTTGTCATAAAAGATGGGTACCATCTTGTACTGAATATCATAGTCAGTAAGTTGATTTTTCATCTAGAGTATGTTTGCACAACACCCAACATCAGCAACATATTCAGCTTCAGCAGAAGACACGACCACTGATTGTTGTTTCTTTGCACTCAAACACACCAACTTTCCACCAAGCAGTTGATAGGCATTTGATGTGCTTCATCTGTCCATGTTCCATCCAACGTAGTATAAGTCTGAATACCCTTTAAAATCAAAACCTAAACATTTAGGGTACTAGAGACCAAGTTTTGGAGTACCTTTCAGGTACCTAAAGATTTTCTTCACTGCAATTTAGTGTGATTCTTTAGGATTGGTATGGTATCTTTCACATAGACATGTTAAGAACTATATATCAGGCTTGCTTGTGGTCAAGTACATCAGTGAACCAATCATTCCTCTGTATAAGGTCTCATTTACTGGTTTACCAAAAATATCAGGACCTAATTTATTTGGAGGAATCATAAGAGTTTTCACTGAGGCACTATCAGAGATTTCATACTTTTTTAGTAAGTCTCTGACATATTTTTCTTGACGAATGGAGATCCCTTTGTCAGACTGCTTGAGTTGAAATCCAAGAAAGTAAGTCAGTTCAGCGCAAGGTAAGAAAGGTAATAAATTCTACTAGGAGTTAAACACATAAAATGTTTGTTTCTCTATTAAGATCTAATGTCAAGGTATAATGTAACGCTACTTCAGCATGTTAACTATATACTTTAGTCAATATGGTTATGTTTTCTAGTAAGTTATAATATAAAGTAGTTAATTAACATAAAATTACTATTGAAGCAAAGAGTTGGCATTAATAATTATTTTTGTTAATGTGCTTTTTGTCTTCTTGTAATGACATAAACATATAGTCTTTGAGTTAATATTCAAAGACTTATAACAAAAAGTAAGTCATTCATTTGTTATGTCTTCTTGTTAGGACATGTACATGAAGTCCTTGACTTAGTAAAAGACTTATATAGTATAGTAATAAAATAAATGTTTATGTCTTCTTGTTAGGACATACACATGAAGTCATTGACTTGGTCAAAGATTTATAATATAAACCAGGCAATCGGTTTGGAAATACTATTGATGAAATTCAGTTTGACCCAATTGGCAAGTATTTAATCCAAAGAGTACTAAGGTATCTAAGGAATTATGATATAGTCTCACAATCCCAATACTCATAGAATACCACATCCTTATGGTAGGTCTAAATGTGTTAAATCAAACTCTATTAATATCATTTGTTTTTTTTGATAACTTTAACTACTCTACCTCTAAAATCTATCAAGGTTAAAAAATTAGGTGTGTCATGTATACACTCAATATGGTTCCAACCAAGTAGGTTCCAAGGCACTATCTATTTATGGAATGGGATAAATCCTATTATGTCTTGATTAAAGTTCTAAAATTTGTTAATGTCTTATAAAGTATGTTATTAACAAGCTAGAATCAAGAACTGTAAATGTATTCTGTATGTCCCAAATAAGAACAATTTGATGTTGCTCAAAATGATTAGTATTTAGAGAATAGTCACTACTTACAAAAGCAAGTGAGAGCATCTGTAGATCTTGAAGATATTCAAGAACAAAATACATAACCTTTTGAATTCACTTGCTAATGTCACACTAACGATAAACATGTAAATGTTGAACCAAAGTATAATGTGACTCTCATTCATAAGTCAACAAGGATACCGTATGCACTTGAGTGATATTTTAATATCAATGCTGAGAGATATAAGTAAGATGATCATAGTGAACCTGCTAACTACTAAGATGCATTATCAAATCTTGAATCTGATAAATGTCTTAAAACTATGAATGATAAGATGCAGTCCTTAAAAGACAATCATTGCTTTGAATTTGGTTGATCTTTCACTAAACGGTTACATTGTTAGGTAGGAATGAGTTTATTTTGAAGAGAAGACTCCTAAGCACAAAATTGAATACATTTTAATGCATGCCTCATGACAAGAGTTTTTAATCATACTCAAGCAATTGACTGTGATTAAATTTTCCTTTCTACACGCATTAATTATATAAAGATGATTAATTATCATACTTGTTTTCATGAAGATGAAATATAGCAATTAGGTTTCATAACTCTTTCCTTAGTGATTATCTTTGAGAGGACGGTGTGCAATCAAAAAGGTTGTGAATCTAGATAATCTATATAAAGTATACAAGATAAAATAATCCAAGTGTGGATTAAATCATGCATCTAGGAGCTGAGATCTTAAGTTTAATTATAAAATCAATAATTTGACTTTGATTAAAATAAGATAACTCTTTAGTACACCTGAGAGCAAGTGGGTATGTTTTTTCCTTAAATCTCATATTATGTATAACATATTGAAAGCATCATTCTAATAAGCTAGATGTTAATCCCGTAGCTCAGAATGAAACTTCACTTTGGAAATTTAGGAAATAAAACATATAACCTTGGAATAAATGTTTGAAATAATCATATGCGGTAATTAAGTCTAACACATTATGACATGTCATTAAGAAAGTCTCAAAAGATATATTTCACTTGATGAGATTGAACACATGAATGGAAACCATGAGTTTTACTAAGGATTATCATGTATATCATATTGTGTATGGGGTTAATTGTTACTTTTGCATGAGTGCAATATAAGTTGACAACAACCGTATCTAAATGAGAAGTCTTTAGATGAATGTTAAAACAAGTGTTCGAATGGAAGGTGTTTTGGATTAGGAATATTCATTACTAAGATTGGAGTCGTCTCTGATAATGAAGAACCTATGGATAGTTATTGCGACAAGTCTAACGCAATTATCATAGCCAAAGAAGTTGGAGTTCAAAAGGGCGCTGAATGTTACCAACGAAATGTTAAATCGTTTATGGAATATAAAAGGCATAGTGTTGTTTGTGTACACTAATGCTAGTTTCATTAAGAGGATACTAAACCCTAGTCGTGGCAAGATTTCATCATGGATGATGACGTTACTGACTAGACATGCTTTGCTAAAAGCATTGTTGCAATAGATATTAAAGAATATGAATACTAATAGTTTGACAAGTTGTTGAGATGACTGTCTAAGATAGGTGTTGTGATGGCTTCAAACACCCTATGGAATGTATCGTGGCAATACTTTTACTATGGTACTTGTGCTATAATGCACACGTACAATATGACACTCATCATATTATTCAAATCCTTTACAATTTGTGACTTTAAAACAAGTATTCTCAAAGTTTACTCAGATGACTACTTAGTTGTCTTGTACAAAAAGAGTTGAGTATGTTGGGAACATTGATTTTCAACTTACTAGTAGTCTTATGCATATGAAAAATGATTTATAGGCCTAAGTAGTGTGCCTAAAAATAGACCTACAACTATGATTGGTGGAATTGAAAATTTGATTGGTGAATACGAGAAGAGAGAATAAGTGTTTGACACTTGTCAAAATGTGAATGGATTAGGCCTATTTATAGGTCTATTATGTAGGCCTATATATCATAACTCTTATGCATATATATAATTTAGTATTTGGATAATAGAACTGTAAGCAGGTGTATTATATAATGAACTGATATACATCGTATGATCGTTTTCATTTATACTACTGTGTTTAATATTTGCATGTTTAAACCAAGAAAAAATTTATTTTTTCTAAACTTGTCCATTGTTGATTAACAATACAAGAGTATTGTTAAATTAATAAAAAAGTAAACATTTGGTTATATTCTTGGAATATAAGGATTGTCCCGCCAAACTCACTTTATTCATTAGTCATGAATATTAGACTATCCAAAACCTACGAGAATTCACAATATGGATCGACGTCATTGGTGAATCTCGCAAGTGGTTATATTACTCATCCTCAGACTTGAGATGCAAGTAGGTCTTGCATGTGTGGATATCACTTTATTGATTATAGTTAAAGTTGTCCTGAATAAGGTAGTTATAAAGGCTAATTTAAAAAGTAATGTGAAGCACGTAAATGACACGTGCAGTCAAAATAAAATTTGTTCCTTCATGTATTTACTGGAGTTAGATACTATCGAACCCCTCGTTGAACTGATCATGTCACACCCCGCCAAGGTAAAAACGCAAGGCGTAACGAGAGAGGGATCATCACAACACATTGATGTCACAATAAAGAATCACTAAATGCAATAAAAAATCAAAATGGACACATGACACAAGATGGGACTTGTATCGAGGTTAATCGTACCACAACAATACATAGTCATAAAGTAATAAATCCAAAAACACCATAATCAAAATATCTTAAGTATGAAAGTATGAAATGAAAATGAAAGCATGTAAGACTCCAATGCAAGATTCCTAAGGTCTCGCTAGCTTGGCAGTCTTATCTCCTTAAACTTCGCTATTATCACCTGAAAATGGATACTCGAAAATGTCAACATTACGTTGGTGAGTTCATAGGTTTGAACGTAAAACAATAACCTTTGCTGTGTATAACAAACGAGTAGGACAACAATGAGTATTATACGCATATGCAAGCATCTAATCGTCACATAAGATCAAACGTCACACATTCATGCATAAATTAGCACTGCGTTTCATACCCCAAGCTCACACGAAATGTACACAATATGGGTAGGTGTTACCCCCACTCCAATATCCACACAATACAGGTAGGCGTTACCCCCGATCTAATATCCACATAGCACAGGTAAGTGTTACCCTCGATCCAACATGCACATACATATAGCAATACAATAACACATTATGTCCAAAATATAAAATCAATTTATCATAGCACTAAAACATTTCAAAAAAAAACTTGAGTACCATTTTCACCCTAAGAAAAAAATTAAAAAGGGGCTACGAAAACTCACCTCAAATATCACAATGCGCATACAAAATCCAAGCTAAAATCTACACGAGATTAATACACGGGTTACACATGATCAAGGCTTTACGGCCTTATCTATGTAACCTTAAATTAATAGACTTCTAATGTTTGTAAACACACTCATAGTCCATCCCAACATGTTCCCACAATTTATCTATACTTTATTTGTGTTTTACTTCAACATTCTAGATTCCATATTACTACAGAAAATTGAGGTCACTTCACAAATTAAAAAAAAATACTAAATGACCTCTTCTGACTTCCAAATTCTGACCACATCAACTTCACTGAGTTCTAAACCTACTGTAATTTTTCCATTAATTAAAGATAAGCCTAACTATTTTTAATAAATCAACAACACAAACTGTTTAGAAAATGACCTGATTGCACACTAGAATGTTGGAATTTTTTTGAAAAATACTTAGACAACTCAAAAAGCTTTAAAAATTTTATTAGGCTTACTAGACACCTAAAACCCCTACCAGATTTAATTTTATAAATTTATTCGAAGATTTGATGGGGTTTTTGACCTCACAAACACGACACTCAGATTCGACAACGAATCTTGTAGAAAACTTTTGATTGACTTTCACTTGTCCAATACTTTTGAAAGACTTTCACTTGTCCAATACTTTTGAAACTTACTTTTTCAGAAACTGGACTCTTTGTAGATAATTTTAGACTCCATAATCACTATCAAACTCGTTTTTATCATCAAGTTATGACCCGTTCAATCCGACCTAAAATTCTGCTCAACCCTGAATTTGATTTTAATGTAATCTAATCCTAACCAAACGCATGATCAACACCCTAATACATCCCTAATCAAAATTTTATGTTCATATATAATTATTTACAGAGATCTTATAAACCCTAATTTTTCCATCAATTAAACTTACATAATTTAAATTAATTGAAAAGATTGAATTAAGAGAATTATACCTAAACCTTCTTACGTGATTACACACGATCTTACACCTTAAAATTCTTCAAAAAAATTTGATGGATTTTTTCCTTCTCGTTGAAAGTCGACCGAACCAAGGGAGAGGGAGTTAAAAAATGATCTAGGATTTTTAGTTTGAGGGATAAATAAGGTTTAATTAAAATTTGTTTCCTTGTAGGATAAGTATGGCATCAAAAAACCCTTATCCCTTTTTTTTAATTAGACCCCCCTTATATATATATATATATATATATATGTATATATATATATATATATATATATATATGTATTTACTTAATGTATGTATTTAATTTAAAGTGTATTTGCACCATTTTATCAATTTACTTATACTTTTAAAGAATAAAATACTTATTAATCACTAAATTTAAATTCTTCATTTCACTAATTATTTTTTCAAAATATTAATATTATCAACTTATTAAATTTACTAACGGACCTAGTTTATGAATTAAACTCGAACCAAAATTAACGACGCTCGCAACCTTAATTATTTTAATGTCAAAAATAACGTAACTACCAATGAACATCATTTTCACAATCACCATTATGAACGAAATGAAATTACTAAATCACTCACTTTTAGCATCTCACACATAATTTATATCACATAAATAACCTACGCACAAAATTCAGAACACATAGCAGTTAATCAGGTCAACACTAACGGTTAAACTAACCTTATTCGGTCACGGTTGTCACAATATTCCACTCTTAGGGAAATTTCGTCCTAAAATTTAGCTAGTATTATCATCAGAAAATCGCTCACTAAACATATGCCACTTTCCTTCGACCCATGCTCCAACAAACAAAACCCCATCACTATCCCTCAACCCCACTTCACAAACAGCCAATTTCACCTTGGCAATCCCATGAGTTCTTATTGGTTGATGAACAAAGACAAAGAATCAAGGATCCATATTGCAAGCCTTAGAGAGCAAGATGAATCAATGGCTATGATGAAGACTTTGATATCTCTCACACAAGAAAAACACCTCTTATAGAAGAAACACAAGAAGAAGACCTAGAACTTTTATCTTTCTTCTATAAATAGGACCTTGTAAGCCCATATGAGAATATTCAGTTTTTCTTAACTTATTAGAGTTAAAATTAGCTTATTGTAGTTTTTATTCAAGACTTGTAACTGTTTTTAAGAATTAATGAAATTTGAGGTTTTTAAGTTATAAAATTCTAAGTTTTTAAGTTCATGTTCCATTGCTGTTAAAAGTACTTTTGTAAGCTATCATAAGCCATGTTTACTTATATATAAGCTATTATACTTAAACAAGATAAACTTTTCCATAGTTTATAGTGTTTAAGCATTTTTACCAAAAATCACTCAAAAAGCTAATGTGGATGACAAGCTAGATTTGGAAGGGCTTGTGGGTTTTACTAGCTTGTTTTTAAACAAGCTAGAGCTTGTAGACAAAGCTCTAAAGAGCCTTTATGCCTTTGTTTAAGCAAAGGGCCTTGTAAGTTTTCATTTTTCATTTTTTGCTTCTTTTACTGTTTGCTTATATCTGCTTATTCAGTGCTTATTTCTGCTTAATCTTTGCTTAATCTGTCTTATTATTGCTTATCTCATCTAGTTTAAAGCTTTTAACTATCTGTTTTTAGCTTTTATTTTGTTTTGATTTAAAACTGTCTTAAAATAGTCCAAATAGCTTATTAAGTTTAGCTTATTAAAAGTGCTTATTTGTCTAAAGTTTTTGCTTGTTTTACATTAATATGCTTAATTCATCATCTGTTTTCATAATTCAAAGCTTAATGTGACCTGTCTTGGCTTATAATTTGAATTTCAGTTTTTAAAGGGGTGTTTGGGATAAGAAATATTAACTAGTAAAAAATGGTTTTCAGCCTGTTTGTGGTACTCAAGTCAGATTTCATAAGCTCTAAATCAGTCTAAAAATAAGTTTTCATAAGTTTTAAATAAGATTTGACAAGTTTGGAAGTTGGTTTCATCAAAAACTCTGGCCTGCTAGTCTAAAATTGATCTAAACTGTTCATTAATTGGATTTATAAAAAGCATGCCTTAGGTGTAGTATTTGTGTTTTAAATTTGTTGCACAAGCATCATTTTGAATCTTTTTTGAGTCAAAAGACTTTGGTTTAGCCTTTTTAGTAGTTAGGATTAAATTCAGTCAAGTCAATGGTTCTGTCCTTAGAAGTTTGATAAAGTAGATTAATAAAGGATTCATTTTGGCTGAAATCTGCTTATTGAAGTTTGTTTTCCATCTGCCTCTAGTTTGTAGTGTTTCAAAATTAGTTTTGAGTCCTAAATCTTAGGCTACAATCTGTCATTTAAACATAAAAAAATCCAAAAATAAGTAGTAATCTGTCTTTTTCATTTCACTTTTCTAGCTATTTTCCTTATCTAAATTGCTGAATTCTAGCTTATTTGAGTTAATTGATTCTAGTTCTAAATCTGTTTTCATAATTTAGCTTAAACTTTCAGCTTATTAGTTTTAAAATGTTAGCTTAAAAGTTGGTCAAAGTCCTGTAAACTAGCCTTTTTAGTCAAACTATCTTAATACTTCTCAGTGCTTTTCAGCTTATTTCAATTGCTTATTTCTAGTTATAAGTTCTTGTTAGGTATAGGACTAGGTTTGTTTTGAGTTTTTTTGGTTTTCATTAGTGCTTATTGAGTCCAAATGAGCCAAACAGTCTTAACTATAAGCCTAGCAGTCTTAACTAGTAGTTTTTGCCAACTGTCACTTTTAAGTAGTTTTTTCTAGCTTATTTCTTTATCAAGTTTGCTTAACTCCTGCTCATTTGTATTGTTAGCTTATAGTACTTAATTTGTTTTCAGTTGTCAGCTTATTCTTAATGCTTATTTGTTCATTATCCTAGCTTAAAATCTGTCAAAAAGTCCTTTAAACCTGTTTCATAGTAATATGTTTAGTACTTTTTGAAGCTTATCAGCTTATTTTTGTTTACTTATTTCTAGTTATAATAGCTTATTAAGTCTAGATTTAGGTCTATTATTAGCCTTTTAGTTTCCTATAAGCTTATTTAGTCCAAAAAGCCAAAAACAATTTAACATAATCTCATTTAGTCTTCAATAAGCAAGCTGTCATTTTCAGTGCTTTTCAGCTTATTATAGTAGCTCATTTTTAGTCATCAGTGCTTATTAGGTGTAAGTCCAAGTCTGTTTTATGCTTATCAGTTTTACAAATGCTTATTGAGTCACAAAAAGTCCAAGGATTTTAGCTAAATGTCTTATAGTTAAGTTAAGCAAAACTGTCATTTTGATTAGCTTTTCTCTAGCTTATTTTAAGTTTTTAATAAAAGTGCTTTTACAAAAGTTGCTTATTTTTACTATTTTTAGCTTTTTCAAAAGTTAAATTTACAAAATAAAAAAGTTTTTCAAAAAGGGAAGCCACAAGATTCGAACCTGTGACCTCCCCCTCACTCAACCAACACCTTAACACCACCACACACTACCAACTGCCATGGGGTCTTTTTCGTTTATAGTTTGTTTTATTAAATATTAATACTTAATTTCCAGTTTTAGCTTATTAGGATTATTAGCTTATTAACTGCTTATTGCTTCAGCTAGCTTTCCAGCTTATATTTTTCATAGATTCTCCATAGGCTAAAGTATTTTCTGTAATTTTTCTATATTTTTATAAATTAGTTTACTATTTTTAATATTTTATTTAGAGTAAATATGTTTTTAATTCATAAAAAATTAAATAAAAGTCAAAAAAATATAATTCTTTCTTCTAAAATTATTTTTAATCATTTAGGACCTTTAAAAATTAAATTTTCATTTTTAGAATTAAAATTTGGTGATTTAGGTTTTTAAGGCTCGGGTTTTGATTTCCGTTATCGTTTTTAGTTTAAATCCTTAATTGCTTTCGTTTTTAGCTTGCCTTTATTTGTTTTTGCATCTTATTTGTAGAAATAGAATCCAAATCAAAATCTTTGATCATTCAAATCACGCAATCACGAACTCAAACACGATTCTCAATTCACGCCTCGTCGGGATACGACTCGGGAGGGTTTTGAATTTTACTTTGGTTAAAAGTAATCTTCTTAAATCCTTTTGGAATACTTACTCACTCTTACTATTATTTGATACTTTAGTTATATATTATATTTATAACTAATTTATTGTATCAGGTGTGTACGTATGGTCTTTGTCGCCTTTTTCTAGAGCAATGATATTGGTTGATAATTTTATTTGATAGAACCAAGTAATTTAAAAGCTCTAGAACGTGTGCTTAATCATCATTTACTAGA
>BQNB010064393.1:0-35328 GCA_026074375.1 Tanacetum coccineum
TACAATAAAAGTATTGCAATAATCGGTTAATACTTGTACAATTATTTGAATATTAGTTAGAAAATAATCATGTATAATATGCACGGTTCGGTTCGGTTAACCGCGGTATCTAAAAGTAAAAACCGAAACCGAACCATTATAAGCGGTTTTTTTCGGATTCGGCTTCTTCGGTTTCGGGTTTTTTCAGTTTCGGATTGAGCGGTTCGGCTCGGTTCGTCGGTTTCACGGTTTTTTTGAACACCCTATCCGAAAGTCTCTAAAACCAAAATTCGATCAAAAAACTATAGAACCCGTCCAACTTTTTAGGAAAAATTAATCCAAAAAGCTCTAAACATTTCTAAACACTTGTTGACTTATCTAAACAGCTTCGAACATCCCTTAAACATGTTCAATCAACTTTGTCCAAACAACCGTAAACATGTTCAAATAGCTCAAATCGCCCTTTAAGATGCCGTAACAACTCTTAAACCCACCAAAACCAACACTGTAAATTCAATACCAAACGTACATTAAGTTTACTAAACGCATACTCTCTTTGTTCCTAAGAGAGTTGGGAACGGTCGTGTCATTAGCCTCGTGCCGTTGGCAAAAATAGCCAAAAAAATGATGTCACATCAGCAAAAACCACAACGGCACCAGAAATCTTTTGGCACCACATTTTGTGCGGTATCCGTTGGCACCAGAAAATCTGGTGCCGTTGGTACACATATACCCCACTAAATCACAAAAAGATAAAAAAAAAGCCAATGACGCTGGCTGGTATCTATGGCACGATCCTCTATGGCATGAGACATGGAATGGTGAGCCCTTCTTCATTTTGGGCCGGTTGTTTGGCGCCAACCAAAAGCGCCACCACTCCCCCACTCTAAATAAATGTCTACCTTGCAATTTTGGGATGTCCTAAACTAAATGTTGACTTTGTATTCTAACAAATGAAAAGACGCTTTGGTGGGTATACATGATATTTGATTGGTGAAATGTAACACTTATTCTGAGATGGATATAGTATTGAACAATATGAGAAATGACATGAACGGGAACAATTTATTACTCCCTCCGTCTCAAAATTATTGTCCTCGACAAAAAACACACAGTTTAATAAATGTGCGTTTATTACTGTTTTCTCTTTCTTACTTTTTGACATAATGACAGTTTTACCATTAGCTAATTATTTAAATTCTTATTTAAAGTTTGTAATAATTATTTCAAGCAAGGGTAATATAGTAAACTTGATTAAACTTCCATATCTATTTTTAGTAGTGGACAATTAAATTGGAACATCCCAAAAAGAAAATGTGAACAATAAAAATGGAACGGGGAGAGTAAATCGGAGATAAAACCTTATCGACCCAATCCAGAACTTAAACAAGCAAAGCTCTAGTCATATCTAACATGGTGTTCGATCCTGCTCTCAATTCAATTGATTAAACCGGAGAGGTCAACCCAGTTGTTAAAACTTTTGTGACGATAATCTCAAAACTTGCGAGTCAATAAATCAAGCACTATAATTAATCTATGTGTAGAAAAGTAAATAAATATACTAATTTCGTCTCATTTTTATTGTCATGTTTTGACTTTTTAAAGTATTTTCTTTTCAACTTTAATCTTTAATACTTTTGTTTTTGTGTTATATAATACTTGATAAAAAGTATACCAATAAAAATAAATTTAAAAACAATATTTTGCATGAAGTATTATATAGCACAGACAAAAGTATTTAAGATTAAAATTTTGAAAAAAAATTAAAAAATAAAAATGAAACGGAAAAAGTAGTTGAAAATAAATTAAAAAAGAAAAAAAGAAATCTGATACGAATGGCGAGAAGTCGTAACAAAACTTGACACGCCACCGATTACGAATATCTTCTTCTTCCTCTCCAATTTCCCTTTCCCCTTCTTCATCCAAACGATCAGATCAATCGTAATCTGTGTATCCAAACACCCCTAAATGGAACTCTCATTAATCTCCGACACAATCGCCACCAGATACACCCATGGATTAACAACTTTACAAATCAACTCCATACTAGCCCCACCTACAATCAAACCCAGATCAGCCCCCAAAAAACTCGCCCGAAAACGATGCCGTATCAAACGCAGCTCCAAAACCGACAACAACGGCGGCCCCTACGACGGTGAAGCTTTTTTCGACGGCGGAGATGGTCCTTTTGGCGGAGGTGGAGGAGGCGGTGGCGGGGGTGGTGGAGATGGGTTTAATTGGGATGAGTCTGTGCCGGTGGGACCCACTGATCCGGCTTTTGATTTTGTCTACGAGGTTTTGTGTTGGATTGTCTTGTCCAATTGTTTGCATTTTGCGTTTAAGAAGGTGTTTAGGATTGTGTCGGATTCTGAAAGGGAGAAGGTGGTTTCGGCTCGGTTTATTCCCATTTGCTAACTGCGAAAACGCTTATCGTGTAAATAGTGTATATAATTTGCTATTGTACATAATTATATTCTTTTCGTACTCGTTAATGAATAAGATTAACTGTTATTATGTTTGCGTATGTGATGATCTCTAGTTTTGCAAGCTTGACTATTTGCATATGTGCTGTTGTGAGAAATGTGGATGTGCGTTATATCCTAGATCATCGATTAGGTCTATGAGAACCATGAAATTTAGTTGGGTGTGTGGACCATTTAGAGCCTTTTCTAGGAAACAATGGTTCATGGTAATTGGTAAAGTTATCAGTTATTACATTTAGGTCTATTGAGCATTAGTACCTTAGTGAGGTTGATGTGTCTGTATCGAGTGTAAGTGTTTCCTTGGCTGCTGCTGCTAGATACACTTGGTTGCTGGTGATATACAGCTTGACTTGTTATCTAAGGTTTCCGTCTGTTTGTATCATGTGTTTTAAGTTTCCGTATCAACTCTTCATGTACTTGGGCCTTGAATATCTGCACTTACATGTCTTCTACTCCTGAGGCCTGACATATCCTATGCATAACTTTAGTCATTTGAGCTTGTGTTTCTCTGCTTGTGTAGCTGTACCTCTTGTTTTTTTTCTTTTCAATATCGATATGTACCTTAATTACATAGTGTGTATGGTTATTCTTTGCTGGTATTCCTTTGTCAAGTATATGTATACCTTGGTTTATAATTGTGTCTTCGTGTTGTATGTGTGTATCTATATGTGTTACAAGATTTTAGTATCTCTATTAAATGGCAAACGAATGCACCTGTTACACTCTTCTTTCTTTCTCATTTACATCAAGTTTCACCACCCTAGGAAACGATGCAGCATGCATCTATGTTTCTGATAGTAATAATACACAAAAATGACAATAGATTAAAGCCGCATATTTCAAACCCCTAATTACTTGTCTCAAGGGTGGACGCTTTTTATGTTATAAGTTACTGCAATTCCCGGTCTAGGATATTATAATATGAAGAAAACAGTGACCTTGCACTACTTTCAATAGAGCTTGTGTTACCAATTATCTTTCACATGACGGTTCATGTTTAAGACGATTAAAGACTAACCAAGCTGTATGTTACATGAGCCACGACTACTTGGATAAGAGATTACTTTAATCTAGATGCCTATAATATTTCATTTTAGCCACGTGAGGGTAAATTATGGTCTAATATGATGTAGATGACAAAACATTGATATACCATTATATAAAGCGCAATGCTTGTATGTGTTTGTTCTTGATGGTGCTTCTTCCAAGCACTTTAAGTCGTCTATTAAGTGCATAATTGTTGTCTGATATTTTAATTATTTGAATGTTCTTATGTCCGAGAATAAGAACTGGTTGATTGCTCCGGTGTCGACTTGCCTTGAGTTGAGGCTCAATCCTTTAAGGTTGGATCGCAGATAATACAGTAGAAAATGTAGTATTATATTATAAACTGCCTTCTAGTTGGCCTTGCATAAGACATTCAGGAAAGGGGTTGCTATTAGGGGCATAATCAAATGAAGCGAGTTTATACAGTTTCAATTTCAAGCGGAATAACAAAACTTGAAACTTGAAACTCAAAACTCTAACCCAGCTCGATCGAGCCTTTATTCCAAGCTCGAGCTCTTAACTGATATTTACGTTTGGGCCGACTCAAGATGATTAGCCGTATTAGAGAATTTAACAGCTATATTAGTCAAGGTTAATATGGATCGGATGATGCTTATTAGCTTGACTTGGTTAGATTGTACAACAATACACATAGATACAAAGGGTGGAAAATGTAAAACGTCACAGTACTTGATACATACGCTCAACATGAAAGTCTACACAATGAGCTCGACTTGTTTTGAATCGAGTCAATATTTAGTACTTTTTGCGCTCAACTTGATTTATGGGGGTGTTTGTTTCGGCTTATATGTGTGCTTATGATATTATTTGATTTCGGCTAACATAACATAAGCCCTAATTTTTCAGCTTATTTGAGACTTGCGAGCTTATATAAGTTTATTACGATATGAATATATGATAAACTTATATAAGCCCATAAGTCTCAATATAAGCCAAAAAAATCGGGGCTTATGTTATATAAGCCGAAAACAAATAAGCTCATAAGCCCACATATAAGCCGAAACAAACACCCCATAAATCGATTCAATACTATTAATTTTCGTGTCGATCTCGAATAGCTCAACGCCTCAACTAATTTAGTAAATCTTTCAATTTACACCCAAACATGCTTAGATGAGTTTATATGAAAAAGGTTAGTAAATCTGTCGATTTACACCCAAACAGACCTAGATGAATTTATATGAAAAAATGATAACTTGTTTGTTGATGTTAGTCTAACAAATTCGTTGGAGCCAACACACTTTTTCAACAATTTCGGAAGTGACCCAATTAAACCGATTAAGTGTTTAAGTTATGTTCATCAGTTGCTAAACCCGTTGGATAAAATTTATGACTAATAGGAATCCATCTAGGCCCATTTGGGTCCAGATTGCCATGAGTGCTAATTAGTTACACACTTACATTCTTGCTCATAGGGGTGTTGATCGGTTGGGTTATCGGGTTGTTCGGTTAGTTCGGTTTTTTTTATGGGTCAACTCGAAAATCGAACCGAACTAGAATTTAACCGAACCGAACCGAAAACTGAATTTGAATTCGGTTCGGTTTTTGGGTTGACCGAATAACCTGAATTACCCAATTTGATTATACTCAATTCTCGTTTGATACGACGTCGTTTCGGCTTGGGCCGAAAATGACAGCCCAAAACGCGGCCCAGCATAAAATAAAAAAACTTTTTCGGCCAATTTACAAAAAGGACCCTCAACTTTTAAATATTTATGACTTTTTTATATAATAAACTGTATTTATCAAATATATAGCACATATCTACTGATTCATTCAGATAAAAAAATATAAACGAGCCTAATATTGAAATGCTTATGACGTACGCACGCTTCTATAAAAAATGTTAATATAAATTAAAAAAAAGAAAATTTACAAAACGTACCCTCAACTTTTAACTATTTATGACTTTCTTATATAATAAATTTTATTTGTCAAATATATAACACATACCTACTGATTCATTCAGATAAAAAAAATGAGGACTTGCTACAGTTGTCGCTACAGTAGCCTTTTCTTGGGCTCCCACTTTGGGCTTGTCCAAAAAAAAAAATTAAATTTGTTGGCACAAAATAAAGGAAAGAAAAAAAATTACAAAAGTACCGATTTGTTCAGATAAAAAAAAATACCCGCAAAAACATTTTCGATATCTAATAACTTTAAAATAATCGACATGGTCACAAACATACATCTTTATATTGCATTAAACGGTGTCATTTTACGTTTTACGCACTCAAAATAAAGAGCCAATTATATAAACACAATATTTACTCAAATCTTTAAATATATATTTAAATAACTGTTTTTTATAGCAAAAAAACATTAAACATGAGGCCAACACAATAATATTATTAAGAAAAAATTCTAAGTTTAAACATGGCCCGGAAAAATTAATCACACACCAAAATTGAAAATAAAAATAAAAATGCGCCACCAAAAAATCGCGAAAAAATTAAGTCCGAAGCAACGCCACGGGTGTGTTGCTTTGTTTATTTTTAAAAATATAATAATTACATAGATATTTGACAAAAAAATTATTTCAAACATAAAAAGTATTTTTATATTAAGATAAAATTTTGATTATATATATATATATATATATATATATATATATATATATATATAGAGTAGGGATCCAGTGAGAAGTATATTAAATTATGAAGTGGTGAGAAGAGACTAAAAACACACATTTGAGACTAGCAAGAATTGCTATTAGAATGCATTCTATTCTATTTATATGCACCATTCCGCGAGCGCGATCGGAATATTATTTGATGAGTAGTGGTGCAAAGTGATTTTTCATTGTTTTTAGTTGTGCCAGAGTGACCAAAAAATATGAGATACATGAAATGCTATCCTATATATATGTATTGCATCTAAATAAAAAGTTGAAATGCGTTTAAGCATCTAAGACCAATAGCGATGCATCTATTTAAGTCCGAGTGCATCTCGGATTATGCGTTATCGTTACTGCTTATCGCCTTCTTATTTTTATAAATAAACTACTCATTTGATCTTAACTCATCTTATATATATATATCAAAAAATGATATATATTATATATATATTTATATATATTTATATTCGGTTTTCGGTTCCCAAACCCATTTTTAACTCGAAAACCGAGTTTGTAGTTTGATTCGGTTCGGTTTTAGCAAATTCAGTTCGGTTTTGGTTGTTTTCGATTCGGTTCGGTTTCGGTTTTTGATTTATTCGGTAATTTCGGTTTTTCTGCTCACCCCGGCTACTTGCTCAGTTGCTTAATAGTTCCTGAGGGGCTTATCATGGACCAGCCCGGTTCAAAATAGGCTTGGCTTTTTCTTGTTTGAGTAGTTTGACAAACCTGTTAAGTTTTATTTATTTTTTATTTTATTTATTTATTTTTTAGAATGACTTGTTAGTTGTTAGTGGTTCAGGTCCAACAGTGACATCCAATTGGACAGTATGCTGTACCTGAACCCGCCTGTACTTCCTCCTATTCCGCCTGAAGGGGTAAAAGTATCGGGTGGGACTCGAACTTGAAACCTCTAGCCAAACATCCCCTCCCCAAGCCTCTAAGGAATCTTGGTGGCCACTGTCAAGTTTTATTATTCAACCTTATAGACACTGGGGTCTCTTTCAACTAAAATATGCTAATGTAGTGTTTAATTTAATCCTATACCACCTTGTATTGTTAGCTTGAATAACAAGAATAATGTATATGTTTGATGAAGAATCAGTGAAACAGCTTTGGCAGCTCAGTGTTTGGCTTTGCTAAAAAGAATGGTGGGATGTTTGGATTTGGTGTACATGATATATCTAAGAATAGAAAGGTTCTTAACTTACTGTATGATTAATGAACTCTAATGTGTTTGGCATCTCATGTTAATCTCTATGTTTATGATTTTGTAATAGACACTGGTGGTAAGAAAGAAATACACAGACCAATAAAATGTTATCGTACACACAATACACGCCTCTTCTCTCCCCACACGAGATACTTTCGTAAAACGAGAAGTTATTAGTTATGCAATGAGCTCAGCAAGCACTCGAACGCTCATGCGATTCGATCGTCCCGGCTGGTCCATGTAATCCGAGCTAAACTCTCCCAGTTTCCACATTCCAAACCTCTTGCCTCCTTTGAATGTAGCCTTTCAATACCTAGAAAAACGTCTTAATTATAAGGGTTTTTTTTTGTTGGGATATTAAAGTACGATATCATGCTGATATGCTATAGTACTAGTACAGAATGAGGTAATCATTTATTTAAATTAAGCTCAAGTTGTTGGTTATAGCGAATTTAAACCGTAAAATAACCGAATATATGGACCTCGTACTATTAAGAAAAAGAAGGTGCATGAACGAAAACATATTTAACATCAAAGTGGGACCATTTTCTATCAATCTATAAGGAAAATGGTGGGGTTGATTTATACTTTATCACTAAACTTGTACAATAATATTCTTAGATATGGTCATAGATTGTGATTATATGCAAATATGCAATGTATCCATTGCATATTGTTTTATTCTATTTCAACTAGACAACAAATCTTATGGCAAGTCTTAATCAAACTTTCTAGCTTCTTTACATTTTGCTTTACTCGCAACATGGTGAATGGTCTCCATTCTAATAATTTTGATCATTATTCTGTGGCAAAGTCATCATTGCATATACTAGCTTAAAAGATGCAACACCAAATTACTTCAAAGTGGATTAGATAAACTAGTGTACTAGTAGATCGATTTACTAAAAAAGCATTGATTGACAAACCTAATTAATATGCTTAAATGTATGTTTACATGTGTGTCAGCATCTTGTTAATGACAACAAAGTTCCTCTAAAATTAATAAACAACATTCACATCTATTTAGGCATAACATTAATTTTTGTTGAACCGTCAAATGAATTTATAAAAAGGCTAAAAAAAACTACAGACGATATACCCGCACAAACATCCACAAACAAAAACGAATAGAACAGAAAAACACTAACAAACAACGCGCAAAACAACCAAACTATTAAATATATAAAGATCCCAGCCAAGCGCCAACATATTAATCTCCCATGAACGAAACGTACACCCAGGCACATACCAAATAGCGAGCTAACCGCTCCTTTGTTTGATCCTCGATAACATATAAGAAGAATAAACTTCTCTTAACGTTGCATAATAACTCCAAATCTGAAGATCGCTAGGAAAATAATCTTTCCACGAACGTAGTTGCGCGAGAGAGAACAACCCGTGTATATTTCCATTGGGGTCTCTATAGCTCCATCGTTTATCAGAATCTATCTCGTCACTAGTTAGAGGACCAATATAATCAATCCACGAAGAACCAGACTCAACAGCAATATTTAAATCATTACCCGGGGGTGTAGATGGAGGCGCAATGATGGAGTCTTTTTCAGGAGCAATAACTGGCGTAACATCCTCATTATCATCAGTGGTAACATTACCACAATCACCCTGAGAATGAACTCCAAGAATCTCACCAGCATCATCTTCCAAATTCTTTTCCATGCAATCCTTAATACACCCATCATTATACAAGACCGAATCATCACGAATCTCGCCTTCTTCAAAGGAGTCCACAAGATCACTTTCCACCCCACGAACATCCTCCTCTCGCAAAACCCGACTAGAAGGCGACACCGAATCATTGTTAACATTCTTAGGGGAATCTGAATCACAACTATCGACATCCAAATGCTCCTCATTTTCCAAACTTTCATCCAAACTAGGACCCTCTGCATCCTTCCTTTCCAGAGGATTAGACTCGGAATTGACCTCCATCGATTCAATATTGGGCGCCCAATATGCAAACTCAGTAGCGATAATACGATAAGTCCGATTACGATATGAAACTATAAAGGACTCTATCACACGATGTAAAGACTCTGTAAGGACACAAACCTTCCCATGAGACATTGGTCCATCACTTACCATATCCGTAAACACGCTGCTTCCCCACCGACCACCCAACTTCTTATAAACCTCTGGAGCCCATGATGCCAATGGCAGACCCACCAGGTCTATCCAAACACATCTTTCATCTGGAATAAAATCGTGAGAAACATCTTTGAACTCCAAAAATATCTCTTTTAACGCCTTTGAAGTCTTGACGCTTTCCACTTGATCCATAGAGTCGAATTCCAACCAAACCCAACGTCCCCCAACATATCTAAGACCAACATCATCGAATCCCTCAGAAGACATATGTTTTAGAAGCTCTGAAATGACACTTAAATCTTTAACTTTAGCAAGAATACTACGCTCCATACCATCCAAATCAATACAATCGTCTACCGAGATAGACATCACCGCTTCATTACCCGCTTCCTTATATACCTTGTTACAATCCGACACCCCCACAGATTCTGCTCCAGCATTACTTGTACCGTATTTGCCCGACATGTCCACTGATTTGTTGCCCAGGACCGCTTTAGCATACGAGTTAAAAGACTGAAAAACATTTTCGTTGATACTAACAGATTGAGAGTTCGAACCTACATTTTCGTTGATACTAATAGACGTTCCACAGGTCTATTATAAATTCGACCATACTTTGCCACATCGGCAAATAAATGAAAACCACCCATCCATGCCGTTCTTAGATTGGAAACTAACTGATTGATATCATTAACGTTTATAAAACGTACAAAACCAAATCGATGACCTGATTTGGATCTCTTTGCAGCTATGTAAACATCGATCACCACACCCCATTTGTTACAAATATCCCAAAGATCTTGGACCGACGCATTCCATGGGATATTAGAAACAAAGATTGATGAAAACGACTTATGTTCCTCACGAAAATTAGGATGGGATTTGTTGGGAATACCTTTGTTACGTTGCTCTTGACGACGATTATTATCGAGATGATCGTTCCTTTTGCTTTCTGAATAATTATTAGATCGGTGACCTGACATGTTATTGAACGATCCGAAATATAGGATTGAATACGCTTCATTTGTGAAGATCGGGAACCACTTTTTTGGATGGAGCAGCTGTGCGGATGAATTAGGTACGATTGAATTTTCTATTTCTTGGAATTAATTTGAAGGTTCTCATTATAGATCTGACTTTGGGTATAAGAATCTAATCTGTTGAAACTTGAAACTCTACACAAATCATTTTCCTTGCTGAAATTTAAGTAGTAATATTCATTTTAGATTGTTAAACGAGCTCCATAAAGATTGATTCAATTGCGGATTATTCCTTGGTTGATCCTAAATCATGCTTGAATAAGTAATTTTGCAATAAACAAGTACCGATTCACTTATGAGTTTCACCTTGTTTAAAGTAAACGAAGGCGACACAAAATCCAACTATACGGGCATTCATGATGGGATGCTCATTAAAAAGCTTTATCTATACTTCTATCTATATATATCTATACTATCTATAATGGAAAAATCTACAAATTTTAAAAGTGAAAAAATTAAGTAATCTATTTATAGAAACTATAATCAATGTTTAATCAATGTTTTGAAAACCAGGTCTCTAATTGATCCGGTCAAATCATTGAGTTATCGGTTCAACGGTTAGACCACATGGGTAAAGAAGAAACCTAATGGAAAGAAAAGAAAGTTGTTTTTTTATTTCATGTTCTTTAATTAAAATGAAATGAAAGGAAAAGAAATAATGTTGTGTTTTCAAGTTGAGAAAAAAAAAGTAAAAAAAGACACAATTACATTTATGCTTTTTTAAACATATTGATTTTATCACGAGAGTCGAATATGAGTAAATATCGATGGTTATATTGGTTATTATATACTAAATAGTTTAAGGACTTTGGTCTAGTGGTATGTGAGTTCCCCACCGAGATAGGTGGTATAGGATGTGAAAAATTATCGTTCTAAAAAAAATAAACTCAATAATTTGGGTGTAATTTAAATTTCCGTCTAAATCCGACCATATTTTGGCAAAAGAAGTTTTGACGAAAAATGTTAAGAATTAACCTGTCATTTAGTCTTTTGTTTCCTTTTGTTTCTGTTCAATAAAAACTCAATAACGCAAAAAAAATTCAGTTTCTTATTTTGTTTCTTTTCCTTCTAAAAAAACTAAGGTAGTGTTTGATAAAGACTTAAAGAGTCTTAATTGAAAAATTGGTAAATTAATTAAGTCACTAAAGGCTTGTTTGTATTGTGCTTAAAATTAACAAATGACTTTCTAGAAAAAGCCATGAGATGGAGGGTCTCCATATTAAGTCCATGACTTAATTTATAATTTTACATATTTACCCTCTCATTTCTTCACTTATAATACTACGAAACTTTTTTTTAGAGTATAAAAGTAATTTTCTTTAATTCAGACACTATATTCAGCACACAAAACAAACAGTCATATATCTATCTACAAACAAACAACATATATCCAGACAGACACTTTAATTTTATAAGACTTAATAAAAAAACTAAACAAACATGCCCTAACCTTAAGATGACATAGCACGGCATGAAAAAAGTTTTAATGTTAGGAACTTCTTTTTTTCTAAAGCAAGATTTATTAACCATCTAAATTAACACTTCATGGGATAAACCTCTAAGAAAAGATAAAAAACAATAGACTAGGACACAAACACTGCACAAAGCGCACTACCAAAACTAGAGGTGGCAAAATGGGCGCGTAGGGCGGGTTCGGGTAATGGGCCAAACGGGCGCAGGCAAAACGGGTGATTTTTAAAATTCGGATCAAACAGGCGCAGGCCAAATGGACCCTGGTCAAACGGTCTCGGTTCAAACGGGCAAAGTGTCTAAATTTTTGGTTTAAACGTTTTTGCACATTTTTTTACGTTATTGAACGTTTTCGTACGTTTTATACGTTTTTCTACTTTTTTCACACGATTTTCTATGTTTTCGTACGTTTTCACACGCTTTTCTATGTTTTGGCACGTTTTCTACGTTTTCGTTTGCTTTCATTCGTTTTCGTACGTTTTCGCACGTTTCATACATTTTCGCACGTTTTTGTTTTAGTTCGTTTTCGCATGTTTTCATACGTTTCGTGTAACACCCCCAAATCTAGGTAGCAGCGGAATGTTGAATATCCGAGGGCGTTACTTCATAGATCAATAGCACAAGATATGAGAACGACCGTTAACGTGTCGTTTTAAAAAGATACATTGGATTAACAAAATGCTTGTTCATTACATAAGCTCGTGGCTTCAAATTGTTCGACAATATAAGTAAAGATTTCGGTTTATAACAAATGTTCTCAAAATGTAATACGCCCAAATCTTTAGTACTGACTCTTTCCAAAGAGTGACCCCCAATGTATCTGAGCACCCCGTGCCTTATTGACCTGAGAAAACATGCTTAAAATATCAACATAAAGTTGGTGAATTCATAGGTTTATGTAAATCAATAGTAGGACCGCAAGATTTCCAAGTGTATGATTAAGCAACAAATGCAAACATCATAAAAAGTAATTACGTTTTCCTAAGCTCATGACACTGAAGCTCGACATGTATGAATGCAATAAATTGCCAATAATGCCCATGAATGATGTTCTAACCCGAAACATCCCAAATCCGACATGTTATAACGTTCGTTCCCGGTGATAGCTAGTCACCCGAACGGGGATGTCAGTCCCAAATAGATCTACTCATAACATTCGCGCTTACAATCCAGTAATTGACAGTTCATGATAAAGGGCTCAGTGGGTTATCGCTACTTAGGCAAACACGTAATCATTGTATAAAATGTACACTTGCGTCCAATTTGTAAAACAAGCATGTTCTCACCCCAAAGATGTAAATCATTTAAATAATTGTAAAACATGGGGCTATGAACTCACCTTAGTAAATAGTCCTCTGAAATGATAATAGATATCCAAGTATGAATCACACCGTCAAATACCTAAGTAAATACGGCCAGTCTTAGTCTACAAATTTAGGCTAAAGACTCAATGTATAAACTACAATAAGTTGCTAGTTTATATATACTGTTATCACTTGTGTGGCGGTGTACGTGTTTAATGTATTTGAAATTGTTGATGGCTCTTGGAAAGGTATATGATTTCACACGTCCTAGTATACGTATAAACGTTTATTAATAAATATCCATATTTATCAAGTCATGGTTTAACTTGTTATAATATATGATAAATATATAACTCGTCCGATTCGTTAAGTGTTTACAAAAATCACTTTCGTTTACAAAATACCCTTAAGTTTCTTGTAATTACACAACAGCCCCTAGGTTTATGAAATATATATAATATTTACATTTTAAACCCTTAAGTTTCCACTTGTACACTTCTGGTCCTTCAACTTTTTAGTTATTACCCTTTAGGTCCTTAAATGTTCTGACAGCCCCCTTTAGTTCCAGGAATGACAGAACAGTCCCTCAACTTACTAAAATAGTGAATTGGCAGTTTTAAACCCTCAAGCTTCAAAATTGACACATTTAGTCCCTTAACTTGTAAAAATCGCATTTTAACTCCAATTAAGTTCTAACAAGTGACATTAGGTTTCATTAAGCTCCAATAAGCCATATAAGCTGTCCCAGCTTATAAATAAGCTCGGGAGAGCTTATTTTGGCTTAATGGACCTTATTGGGCCCGTTAAGGTCCAATAAGTGTTTTAAAGGTCCGATTAAGTTTTAAAAAGCACACAAGCACTTGTTAAGCTTATTTAAACTACACAACTCAGATTGGCTTATTAATAAGCTCGGATGAGCTTATTTTGAGCTTATTGGGCTCGTTGGCCCAACAGCCTTTACCGAAAGTTTGCACAAAGGTCCATTAGGGTTTCCTATTGATTTCAACTTATTTTCCATATTCAATAAGCTCAGTTGAGTCTGTTTGGCTGAAAAATAAGCTCGGGTGAGCTTATTTGAGCTTATTCGAGCTCATTGGGCTCGTTAGCCCAACAACTCTTAACCCGTTTGTTTGAAAAAGGGTTTATACATAATACAACTTATTTTCTAGTTTCATTAGGCATTCGGGATTATGGTTAAGCTGTTTTCATCTTATGGCTTATTAAATAAGCACTTAAGCTCCGGTAATGGGCTTTCAGGCCCATTACGAGTCCGATAAGTGTTGTGCATGTTTGGGCTTAGTACATTTGGGTCCATTGACCTTCCTAGGTTTATAATAAGCCTTATAAGTTGCCTAAACTCACAAATAAGCTGTCTAAGCTTATTTGTGGCTTATAGGCCTCGTTTGGTCACGAAAACGGGCTAACAAGCCTATTAAGGGTCTGTTTGGCTTTTAAATACTCGCTATGGTACCTTGTGGTTTAAATGAGTTCAATAAGCTAGTAGGTCTCTTAATAAGCTCGTAGAGCTTATGAATAAGCTGTGGGCCCCCGGGTTAGCTTATTGGGCCCGCTTGGTTTTGTTTCATGGGCTCTTGGACTAATTCGGCCCATTATGGGTTTGTTTAAGATATGTTTGTTATGTTTCAAGTCTTATAAGCCTTCTACTCTAACAATAACCTCAAATGAGCTTATAATAAGCTATGGGTCCCACCCTTTTGGGCTGTTGGGCCGGTTGGGCCCAATCCGTGAGTACGTTTCGATTACACAAGCCCATTGTGGCTCGTTACTCTTTTAGCAACATGTAGGTTTCGAAATAGCTAGTCGTAGTACTATATGTCGTGTATTTAACTTATGTACACGTCGCGTTTTACATGCAAGCGTTTAGACGTGTCATGTATATGTTCCCAAGCCATCGTGTCATGTTTATAACGTAAGTTTACGTACGATTTATAAAAATTGCGGGCGTGTAGGATTAATGTTTACGTTGATGTTCTTAATCGTGTCTAACGTACATGTTTATGACTTTTCTTGTCATTTACTCATTTTGTATTTGTTCTTTAACGTTTCCATCACCACACAAGATTTAGTACGTATATAAACCCTTCGTTTATACGTACGGTTCGTAGTTAAAATACACGAGCAAATGTTAACGTGTCCTTCGTGTAGTAACGTGACCTATTGACTAGCAAATAAGGAAGACATACATGATATGATTTGTACAAGTTTAAATGTAACTTACAAAAGGTCCTAAGACTTGTTTCGAGTGTGCGCGAGCTAAGTGACCAATCATGTATGCGAGACACGACCCAAATGATAAATTAAAGCTCCAAGCTTAGTGTACAACCAACCCTTAGCTCGTAAATTTCCTTGGCCTAGTTATGTAAACCTTTATTGTGTTTTCTTGGTTCGAATGAGGTAAATGGGTAAGTTGTGTGCGGTTTAAGACCCGACGCAAAGAGAGTGTATGTGTTTAAGTGTTTGTGTTTGTAAGAGTGTAATATGGTGAGACTATGTGAGTATTTATAGGCATATGAGCTAGTTACTTACCTCCTAGTCCTAAACCAACCAAACCGTGCCCTTAACAAGGTGGTTTTGTAGTTTTTAGTTAGTCACACATTGTATTTAGCTAAACCACTAAGTACAACTCTTAATTACTCAATGTATGTACAAGATTTGCTAGTGATTTGGAAATCTTATGGATTTTGTTGTTGATTTGATGCTAGCCGGCTATACAAAGGAAAAGAGAGGCCAAATGGTTATTAACCATTGTGTAATGGATTAGTGGGAGACATTGAGGACTAATATTAATTAGTGGAAGTTTGTACATGTACTTAAGGATCTAAGGAAGATTTCTAGGTGTGTTTATGCTTTGGACGTGGGTTTTCAAGGAGTAGGAGGGATCCAAAGTGATTTTTAACCAAGGTATATTAGCTAACTAGGGACATGTTGTACAACCTTAATTAAAACTTTGATGTACATGTACTTAGTGTAAGTCACAAGGATTATTCTAGTTGTCTTGGTCCCAAAATTCGGCTATAGTGGGTTGTATACACAAGATTGATTAAATTTTGTGTTAAGGTTTTAAAAATGGGTATTTGTTTGAGTCTAGGTAAGTCTAGGTAATTTGACGAGAGTGTACACATGTGTTTTTGGAAGGGTACTCGTGCTCTAATAAATTTGATGAGAAAGTGAAGCGTGCACATATGTTCTTTGAAGACGGCATATATGTTCTTGGAAAAGTGCAACACATGTTTTTGAATGACATTCACATATATTAACAAGATACAATTTTGTATTTTAGTTGTTATTCTCATATGATATTCAAATTTTGTATATACTATTTATGTGTTGTTTTGTTATAAATTTAGAGGTTACATGTATTTTGTTATGTTTTTTGTTATAAATTTCAAAGATTACAAAATACACATCAGAAACACATGTGCAATTACCATTTTTAAGTAAAACAACTAATGCATAAACAATTGAACACAAAAACAAACTATTTAAAAGTCAAAATATTTTAAAAAAACAACCTATGCACCTTTTTTTTTTTTTTAAAACATGTATGCAAGAAACAAAACGTAACTTATTATTTTTTAATTCAAATAAGACTAAAAAAACGTTTTATTTGAAAATATTTCAAAAAAAAATGAAAATGTGTTTTGACTATTATAAACACTTTTATAAATTAATAAATACAATAATAATGACTAAAATTCTTATTGGTTCAAAAGTTCTGCACCTTAATGGGTTCTCAATAATAGAACGCGCTTAAGACCACTATATATATATAAAGTAAGGTTAAAATAAAAAGACAAATATTCGTGAGAAGGATAAAAAGAAATTATTATTTTTTAAGTTCTCTCTCTCTCGAAAATTCTAAAAAAATTCCATAAATCAGGTATGTTTGGTTTCAATAAAACTTTTTGAAAAAAGTTTTCTAATTTTTGATTTTATAAACGTTTTTTTTTAATGCGCAAAAAAGAAATTTTGATGCACAAAAAAATTTTGATGCACAAATTTTTCGACTTGTTATAGTTTGATGCGCAATAAAATTTTGATGCAAAAAGTCAAAAGAAGTTGGGTACAAAAACGAATTTTTGATGCACAAAAAACCGATTTAATGCACAAACGTTTTTTTTAATAAATTTTTTTCGGCAAAACTATCCACTTTTAGAAAAACTTCCTTTACAACTTTTTCATGCGCCAACATATACGATCTTGTGGAATTTTTTCAGAATTTTTTGAGAACTTTTTTTAAAAAATAAAATCTTTTTATCCTTCTCACGAATATTTGTCTTTTTATTTGATATTTATCCTATATATATATATATATATATATATATATATATATATAGGCTCCGGTTCTATTGAGAAGATTTTTATTTTGAGAAGATTAAGAAATCTACGTTTAAGCAAATTGATCCATATTTTTTGATTTGATTCACATGTAAACATCATTTAATAGAGAAATCAAATATATAAATCACAAATTTGATTCACAAATCATTGTTAAAATCGAGTTATGGTAATGGTTCATTAAAATTGTATAGACGATTCAGTATTGTACTTATATCGCAAAATCGAGAGATTTTTAACAATGATTCGAATTTTTTGTACACATTTTGGATTATAATCACATTAAAATGAGTTTTACGCTTGAAAAACTTGAATCAAAGTTAAAAATATATCATTTTTGAAAATCTTCTCAATCTTCTCAAAATAAAAACCTTCTCAATCGATCCGGATTCTATATATATATATATATATAAACATAATTCATAGGATACAAGGAAAATAATTCCTGGGAATTTTATTTACGTGATACCAACCAAAGAAAAGTGTCATCTGTTGTTCTGTTTATACTATATAGCACGGTGTTTGAGATATAATCAGGAAATTAAACAAAAACTGAACACTTCACATATATGAGAGGACGTAGAATTTGCGGAACCTACTTCATTTCAGCATATGATTATATTATCCTTCCCTGGTTAGTTTATAATATTTTTACGATATGGAGTACGCTCGGACTACCTCAACTATGGGTGCCCGGCACAGGGGACATTTCCCTCCTCCACGAACCAATTCATTTGCACATTTTGAACACGTGCACATGTGGCCACATCTGTACCAGATAACAGGATAGGCATAAACAAATGTCAAAAAATGGAAGCTCGCAAACAGAGATGGCTAAATTAAGCAGTCAGTCAGGTTGGGTGATGGGTAATTTAATCTATGGGATTTTCTAGAGTCAACATATATAGTTGGAAACTTCCCCAAAAGGATTTTGATCATGTTCCCTAAAAGAAAACTATCAATTTTTGCGCTTTACTTAAAAAACATTGTGATTGCGAAATGGAACATGAATGACAATTTTAGAGCACCAACCGCCATAGGCAGCCACTTTTAATGTAAATATTCAGTTTCCTTTTCTTTTCCCTCAAATTCTAACTCAAGAACACAGTATATAATTTAAGAATATCAGGACCAAAGACACTTATGGGTTGTTACATGCAAAAAAAAACAGCTGGTTTCTTCCTGTGTTACAAGGATGCTGTGTTACAAGGATGCAGGGTGCAGAAAATTAGGTGCATGGCATGTGAATACTCTACCAATATACCAATGAATAAGGATACATGAGCGTGTTTATTTGTGTCTTAGCTTATTGTCTAAAGGGGATTTTTTTATTTTTTTTTTACTAAAGATGATATATTCAAACCACGTGTGCATACTGTGTGCATACTAAACAAACTCGAGTAAACCAGAAGCATAGAAGAAAGACGACAAAGTACCTGTACAGAAGCGAATCAATTGCGCTATCACAGCAAATACAACATGTCCCCTTTTTGACATGAACCCACTTGGATCCATCTTCAGAAGTTGCGGCATCAACACCTACAAGACATTTCACTATGTTTGATTTGCTTATTTAGGTGTGCATCTAGGATAAAATAAGTAATCGCACAAAAGGCGACAAAATGGCAGGTTAGGTAACACCCAACACGTCATCTTTTAGTGAGTGACGAAATGTATCAGGATGGGTTGGGTTGGGTTGGGTTGGGCCAGCCCGCAACACTTCTTTAAGCATTCTTTTAACTTTAAATAACTGATTTGTTAAATAATATCCAAGAACATTAGCATCAGTAGCTTGTACCTTGTTTACCCCCTGCCCGATTCAAAGCAGCAGAAACTTCCTGTCTTACAGAACGTTGCAACTCAAGTTGCATGTCCATGCAAGCTTCGAGCATCCTCTGCATGTGACTCATGCCTTGCTGCAGTCTCGCCATATCCGCCCTCAAGTCATTAATCATCTCCCACTCCTGCTCGATATGTTGCCATTCATTAGGTGAAAATACAAAGTTATGGACAAACGTAATAGCAATACAAGAAAGAGCCTCACAAGTTCAGAGCGATGAATACTGTGACGGGACCAACTAGAATGAGACAAATCATGGTGCCAAATTGGTTGTGGTGGGGGTACTGGAGGAGATGGTAGAACCAGTGAAGGTCTACCAGTGGCTTCATGCTGGTTCACACTGTTTTCATCCCTATGCTGCTCTTGGCCACCCTCTGGTGAAGCTGGAGTAGGCAAGTTTCTGTGAAGATCCCAATCTATTGGGGCACGAGTTTGCCTTTCCACATATGATTGAATCAAATGATCCAAGCTCTCACGGAATCCACTTCGAAGAAGATTAGAAACACTTCTCCTATGGTAAACAAAAGAATCAGTTACACAGGGAAACGTTAGAGATGGCAACCCACTTACTTATGAATGGGTTGATTTGGGTTTAAAGCCCCCGAAAGCTCATACTGCATAAGTGATAAAAAAATTATTCATGAACATTATAATATTGACAAGTTAAGTATCTATAAACTAAACAAAAGGGGGTACGATTAAGCGCAACCTGTTTCGAACATTATCAGGAAACTACCTGTTTAGGCTGTTATCCAGCCCGCCCGCCCAACCCATTCTATGGAAATGCCTAAAAATACTCAGATGCCAGATAACAACTTAGCCGAGATTTTTTACCTGCTTAGAAGTTCTCTTAATTCCATGCTATACACATTATCATCATCTGGTGCGTGAAATCTGTTGCCTCGTCTAACAGGAACTGTACGCCGTGTCCTTGGAGGATCAGCAGGTCCCTCAGACCAGCTTTCGACAGGTTCCCGTGAGACAGATTCATGCCAAACATCACTCATTCCTCGTGAACTGGTTCCTACTCCACTCCCTGGGGCTTCTTGTACCCAATCACTGCCAGAACTTTCTTGCCAATTATGATTAACATCTTCTGAAGCTTCCCCTCTCCATTCATTGAGCTCATCAGTAACTACCTGTTGCTGCCAACTTTCTCCCTCATCAACAGTTGGTTGCTGATTTGTAGTTCGAACAGCAGCACCACTTCCCAAACTTCCTTCGTGATTTGAAACCTGATGACTGTTATTTTCCTGAACCAAATATGGAGTTTGATCTTGATTTTCATGTTCAATCTCCTGTGATGAGATGGCATGAGTCTCATCACTTCTTAAATTAGTATTGTTATTGTTAGATAAATCCTCAGATTGGCTGCTTACTTGACCACGAACAATGTTTTCTAGTCTGAACCGAAACCCTTCCCTAGATTAGAAAGACCCATCAGAAGAAGTTACAAGAAAAATCATATTGTGCAGCACAGAACTATATGACACTCTAATAGAAATGTCGTTCTAGCAATACGTGAAATTCAGAAGTGTGAAATGGCGAAACGTCAAAGTTTTACTGAATAACATGTACCTCAGACCAGAGACAGTGTGACGCTGCCTCAGCTGGACTAACTCACTCGCTGCCACCGACGGAAGCCTCTCCTCCTCCACGGGCCTTTCATTTCGTAAGAATCTGCCTCTTAGTAAGGACTGACATAAAGAAATCAAATGTCAGCACTTGATCATCTATAGTGCCAAAGTTTCTAATGCTAAACAATAAAAGGTAGTATATGTTAGCTAATACATTAATGAAGACCTCTGAGCCATGCTCATAATTACATGGTCACCTAACTAGCAACCCAGGGAAAGAAGGTTATGTGCTATGATATATTGCAGATATTTTAAAGGGATAGATGTAACTAACCTGCCACTTTTTATGGTTATGTGTAGCCTCCTTGTTTTCGACCATTATATAACAAACCTTTTAAACTTCAACCTTTGTGTGTGATATGTGACCATTTTACCCTTCCGTTTGTAACGCTCCCATAAATAGACGAAGGATAAAATGGTCATTTGATGGTAGATCGAAAGTCAAAAGCTTCGTTATATAAAGGTTGAAAAAAAAGAGGCTACACATAACCATAAAAAGTGGCAAGTTAGTTACATTTCTAGGTAATTATCCCCATTTAAAAAGGGGGCACGTAATACTTAACATTCCCTAGTCCTAATTGTATCCCATGTTTCTTTCGCTACAACCAACATGCAAAGTACTGAGTAAATCAAGGTTGTATACTCGTATTCAAACAATGCTAGCAAGACAGGACATTAACAGTGAGATATATACCTCTTGCAAACCATGGGAGATAAATTAATAGATTACAAAAATAGAAATGACCTGAATTCTGTTGCGGTGAGCAAAATCGGAAACAGCACGATACTCCGTCAAGCCCTGAAGTTCCCTTTGACGTTCCCTCTCAACCCTCATAAGTAGATCAAGTAAAGCTTGTCTCCCACGCAACCGTAGCATGTCCCTTCGGATATGCTCTGGCTGACCTTCATCATGTTCAACACCCGGCTGATAGTGATTCTGATCACGAACGGCTGCACCCTCTTCCCTATGACTGCCACGAGACCCTCTCTGCTGACTTGTCATTTGCACCCACTCCCTCACAATCCTAACCCGTTCACGCTCAGTTTCCCCAAGCCACTCGGCTCTAGGACTTGCGCTCCTATCGGCAACACTAGATGAATTATCAGTGACACCCGTCTCCCTCCATCCACGAACTATATGCCTCACTCTCTCCCTCTCACTCTCAACATCACCCTCGTTTAAATCAGGAGACTGCTCACGGCTAGAATTGTCATTTTCACGAGGCTCGTAATCATTCTCACTCTCTGTTACATCTTCAAGGCTCCCTTGATTTTCACTTGCTCGTCCTTCCAACATATTAGACTCCACACCCCTCTGCTGTCTGAGTCTCTCCCTAACCCTCTCTCTAGCACGGCTCAAAACATGCTCATCCTCTAACTCCCTCCACATCTGCAAAATAGAAGACGCTCGAGTACTACTCGGCCTCTCAACATTCCCCTGCCTCCTAGACGCAGGAGACTGCGACTGATCAGACTCCCTCAAAAACGAAGAATCCAACATTGAAACAGTATGCAACCCCGCAAGCGCCATCAACTCATTTTCCCTATTCCTCCTCTCAATCGTGGTTATCATCTCTTGCGCTTGCCTGGCAGCCCACCTAGTCAAACTCCGGGACTGGCGTCTCCTGGACGTCTCCCCCTGATCAGCACCGCTCCTCCTCCTCACCCTCCTCCTCCTGACAAGCTGATCACTCTCGCTCTCGTCGTTGTCGTCATCTTCGTGACTACACGAAGCGAAAGACATACAGTCATCCAAATGGCCCCTCATCAACTCCTCCAATCCCCTCTCGAAATCAGACCCGTCTGAACACGCATCCGTAACACTATCAGGCTTATGTAACACTCCTGATTCAACATCTGTCATCATCTCACCTCTAACCCTAGCTCAAAACACATAATTCAACATTTTCCCCCAAATCAAAACCCTAACCCTAGCTTCAGATCATCAATTAACACAAAATTAAATCACGATCTAGCACAATTTTCACACTAACTAAACAATAATTTAACCAAATATGTGAAGCTAAATTATGGAAATGATAAAGGCACTAAAATTTGTTATTATTTTAATTGAAAATGAATTGATTTATTATGTGTTTGATTAATTGGGATGAATTCAATTAAATTAAATCCTGATTTCTTATTTCATTAGCAATGACACGTAATCATGGTGAAGTGTATCTCGCGTATGATGCTAGTTTTTAATAACTACGGGATTGGACATAAATAAAAAAAATTAATAAAGTACAAATTTCTTTATCGCGTGTAATTTAAAACCGTTTTTCGGTTCGAGTCAAGAGATCAAAACCGGCTTTGCCTCAAACCGGTTCCGGTAAAAGAAAAACCAGCCGGTACAAATCGGTTTGGAACCGGTTAAAAACCTCATTTTAATTTTAAATTTTTCTTAACATATGGTTGAATACTTGAATATGTGATATAACAAAACACAAACATTAAACAATATTCAAACATCAATAACGTCTTCTTGAATACAAAAACAGAAATAATTAATACATAAACGAAAATACATAATACATAAAAGGAATACATAACATAAATAACGTCTTCTTGAATCATTCGTCTTGATTGAAATTAGCAATTTCGTCTTTGTCAATAGGTTTGGCTATACCCATCGCTATTTCTTCCGCATGTATTTCTTCTTCAACCCTATCCAAGTCGCCTTCGAGTGGTGATATATGTTGAATCATTTCCATGCCATCGAGGTGGTCTTTCAAACAAATGTAAATTTTCACGGAACCAGAGTGAGTTTTGTTCTTCTCGGTGATATAACCCTCCCACTAACCGAAAAGGCGGATTCTGAAGCTACCGTACTTGATTGGACAGAGAGTAGGTCACGGGCCATGGCGGCTAGAATCGGAAATTGGGATTCCCGTTCTTTCCACCAACCCGAAATATCCAAATTCTCAAACTCTTCAATTGTCATCTGAGACAAAAAGTCGGATGCTTAGTACCTTCCGAGCTCGCTACTAGGTACCTCGAGCTCGTTTTTATATTTTCACTTCTTAAAAGATTATACATTCGCTTTGACTCGTTAGTACTATGAGAACTCGAACCCGCCTCTTGATGCATAGTCTGAATATGTGAAGAACTTGAGCGATATTTAATTAAATAAACTTGAAACATATTGTTAAAAGCATCGTTAAAGCGAGTAAGTTTGCGAGAAACATAGTTTGTGTAATACCCAAAATTTTAGTGAATGAAATTGGTTGTTTATTAAACTTTTGGTGCTAGATGTAAAGTAAGTAATGTTGTAAGGTTTGTGTTGCACATTAACATATAATTAATGGTAAATTTTGTCATAAGAGCATCCACTATGGTGTTTCAAAAATATGTTTAAAAACTTATGAAGAGGTCCAAGAATTTTTTTACCATAGTGAGGAATCATTTCATGTCTAGGTGGCATGAAAAGGTCTAGGATTTTGAAGAGGTCTAAGAATTTATGTACCATAATTATGTTTGAAGATTTTATAAACCTCAAAAGCTTTATCCATAGTGAGAATAGGTTTATAATTTATAAATTAATGACAATGCACAGGTAGCAAATTTATAAACCTTTTAAAAAGTCCATCATAGTGGATGCCCTAAGGTTTAGAAGTATATAAGAATGTGGGAAACGTGGGTTAAAACATTTAGTTAGATAATGACTATTCGACTCCGATTTATTTGAGATATCAAGTATTAATATTCCAGTTTCATGTTTACGTTTTAATAGCCAAATAAGGTAACATTCTCTTTAGATTGAGTATTTAAATGTACAGTTATCATGGCATGTTAGAACATTAGTCGGTTGTATTAATACAAATAATGCTTAAAGACGTTATTTATATTTTTCGACTTCTCTACGTTTTGAAGATGATAAAATGTAAAAACATTCACGATAAAAATAAACGTTTACATGTTATTAATCATAAACTTTCATTTCGATATAAATCACTTAAGGTTTGGATAAACTAATCATTAAACTTAATTAGTGATCAAGAAAATAATTTGTTTCTTAATCCATCACATTTCTACAAAACTATATTGTGACAAAATTACATAAAATAGTTTTGTTAAATAATAATAATAATGTTTTATTTAAAAACATAAATTTTGAATTCAGTTTTTCCTCCTAAAACGAAAACAAACATACCAGGATAAACCTTCCCCACAAAAGGACAAATTAAAGCGTGAGTCTAGGGGCGGCCCCCAGATGTATCCGGGACCGCTACCAGCTGACCGTTGGATTTTCCTGGCTATAAATATTGCACTATTCTCAGCAGAAAATAGACCTCTTAGCATGATTTTTTCAGTCACCTTTCTCTCTCTAAAAACCTTTTTTCTCTCACTAAATATCTTGATCACTAACATAATTTAATCTTGTTTCAAGTGATCAAATCTCATCTTCTATCTTCTTCCTTCTTCTATCACGTGCAAGAGAAGAACACTCGTATTCGCCAAGAAACGAAGTGTTATTGACTAGTGATTTCTCCTCTCTTCTTCTAAGATTCAAAACTCTATTTTGATTATCTTGTGTGATCGTGTAAGTCGGATAGTGTGTAAATCCGGTAGTGTAGATCTTGTGATTGTGTAGTGTTTGTGAAGTGGTAGATTGGTTCTAGCTAAGATTAGGACTTGACATTTAGCTTAGTGTCGGAAAATAACGTAAGCGACGTGTAAATGGTTTTCTCCGCTTAAAGAGAGATTGTTGACATAGTGAAATCTCGAGTCGGATACTCAGGGAGTGGAGTAGGGCGAAGAAGAGCTTCGTAGCCGAACCACTATAAATCTTGGTGTCTTGGTTTGATCGTTCTTTCCCTTATCTCTTTATATTGTTTGTGTTTCTCATTTATATTTCGTATAGATATTACGAGTAGATAGTTTCATTGATTGGTTCATATTGTTTATTGATCGAACATATACTCGAATCTAACAATTTTAGAAGTAAAATTTTAAAACGTCAATTAACCTGTAAACTACTTAAACCCCTCCCCCCTTCTAGTTTTCACAATTGGTATCAGAAGCCGGGGTCACTCAAGATTTTTAAAGCTTGGATCGATCTATGGATTCCGACAAATATCTAGAAGGGAAATCCATGCAAGACCACCACTCTTTGAAAGTGATAGTTTTATTTATTGGAAAATAGATTCGAAACATATATTAAATCAAAAGATCTTGATCTTTGGCATGTTATTACTAACGGTGATTTTCAACCTATTGAACAAAACCCGGAAACCAAAATAGATGAAGTTATCCCTTTTGAAAAATAAAGTGATGATCTTAAAAAGAGGCTTGCGAAAAATAACGAAGCCAAAATGGTTATTTACAATGTTTTGTCAAGAAAAGAATATGAAAGAATTTTCATGTGTAATACGGCAAAATAAATTTGGAAAACTTTGTTAATCACCCATCAAGGTAATAGCCAAGTCAAAGATAACAAGAATAACTTTGGTCAAACTCAGGAATATTGACCCTCATTCCAGATTCCCAACGCCTATTATCCTCCCTTTGATTTCGTCTTGGTCGATCCGGTTGCTCATCAGAAGATGTACCGTCACCATCAAAGAACGGGTTTTCTGACTCTTCACCTTCACTTCCCCGACTGTTACGATCCCTACGTCTTCTTGGATTCATCATGTCATTCATTCGATCAGCCAATTGATCAACAAACTGATCTAATCGCTCCTCCATTCTTGCCATAACACGCTGCTCAAATTCTTGCTCATAAGCTTCAGTAAGAGGCCTATTTCTCCTTGGAGGCATCTTAACAGGAACTTCGGCTCTTGATACCAACTGATGTAGTGTAACAAAACGAGATAACACAAATCGACCCTGTTGATTCACACGAATACCAGGATTGATTCTTCCAACAATCGTTGATTCACACGAATACCGATTATTAGGATAAATTTAGCAAACGGCCAAAATTGGACTTTTTATATTTCTTGAACTGAATAGCTAGGGTTACAATACAGTTATTAAATAGGAAAGCAAAACTGAAACGGGCCTTAAAAGACAAACGGGCCGAAAGTTATGCTAAAAACAAAAGTCCAAAATTCTCGAAAAAACACGAAAATGTAAATAACTCCTAAAATATAATGAATTAAGGCTCAAAACTTTCCTCGTTCCAAGCTTCGAAACGGCTGGTCGTGGGCCTGAAACGGATTATCTGAGCCCAAGTTATGCCCTTTTGAATAAAGGGCCTTTCTTCACACGATCTTGGGCCTCCAGAAACAAAATGGCCCGTTCTTCAATACTTGGGCCTGCATCACTAGTGATGAGGAGTGTTCGACTTTCGAAAGTGAAGACGAAGAATACGCCATGGCAGTTAGAGACTTCAAGAAGTTCTTCAAGAGAAGAGGTAGATTTGTGAGACAACCACGGAATGACAAAATGTCGTTCCAAAAAAGCCGAGACGACAAGAACGGCAAAAGTGATAGAAAATGTTTTGGATGTCGTGATCCAAATCATCTTATTGGAGAATGTCCAAAACCACCGAAAGACAAGAACCAAAGAGCATTCGTCGGAGGTTCTTGGAGTAATAGCAGTGAAGAAGACGATGAAAAGGCTAAAGACGAAACGTGTCTTGTGGCTCAAACATCAAATGAGGTATGTTTCGAATCCACTTACTTTAGTGATGACATTTCTTGGGTAGATGATATTAAGTTTGATAGCGAATGTTACAACTTTCGCAAAATAAGTTAAAAATTATCTTTAAGAACAAACAACTAAAGAAAGCTTAAAAGGAGCTTGGAAATAAGATTAGTGAGTTAAAATTAAAATTGTCTACACTCAAGAAAAACAAGAGAGTTGATCTCGAATGTACAAATTGTCAGTAACTTAAAATCGACAACGAAAAACTTAAAGAGGAAGCTCTTAAGCTAACTCAATTTGAAAAGAGTACACATTGCTTAAATGAAATGTTAAGTAATCAAAAATCCTCTGGTGATAAATTAGGTTTAGCATTTAACTCATTTAAAGCATCAACTAGTGGGTCCAAGGAAATCAAATTTGTGAAACCTCAAAAAGAAACGCCTTTTGGTGGAGGTCCCCTAAATAATGAGGGCGGCCCCTATAAAGTTTAGATTGCCCCCAAAGCAATTAAGGGGCCGCCTGTCTGTTCACCAAAATCTGAAAAATCTGTTTCTTTTCAAAAATCCATTTTAGGTCCTAGACCAAAATACATAATAGTAAACAATGTTAAAATTCTGGTTGCTAGTCATAATGAGGTTAAACAATTTTATAAACCATCGTTAAAACCCGAAGTTGGATTTTATAAACCAAATTTTAGGTCAAAAACTCCACCACCTAGAAAAGTTAATAATCATTATCCTCGTTCTAAAACACCACAACCAAAAAGGAATGTTGGTCGACAAAACCAACCTCATTGTTTTCCTGTAACTTGAAACAACTTCCAACCTCAAAGTTACATGTCATGGGAAATGTATCCTCCATTTCCACATCCCATATACATTTCCACATCCCAATCAAATGCATCAAATGCATGGGATGTTTAGCACTAACAACTTTGGACCCATGTGATATTGAGGACCAAATGTTTGAGTTATTGTCTTATATAAATAGATATGCTTTGGAGTCGACTTGGATCCCGATGAGTGAATTAAAGATAGTTGATGCTCTAAACACATGACGGGTAACCGAATCTTTTCTCGACCTACAAGGCATACAATGGAGGTAACGTCATTTTTTGTAGTAATCTTCACGGTAACATCATTGGCAAAGGTACGATTTCTAATGATTATCTCAGTATAGATAATATAGAACATGTAGATAACTTAAGATTTAACTTGTTAAGTGTAGGACAAATATGTGATAATAAATGTAGAGTAACTTTCTCCGAACATGATAGTGAGATCACTAAGGATGGTAAGGTTATAGGTAGAGGTATTAGGAAGAAAGGCTTATACGTGATGAAATTAGAAAATATGCATCTCATTCAATCGTTAGCATCTAAGGAATTAGTTAGAAACTTATCTAAGCTTAAGTTTGATCAATATTTTTGTGATGCTTGCAAAATTGGAAAACAAGCTCACGTTAGTCACAAAGCTAAGAATATAGTCTCAACGAATAGATCTTAGAACTACTCCGTATGGATCTCTTCGGTCCATCCGCCGTACGGAGTTACGGAGGAAACCTCTATACCATAGTCATAGTAGATGACTACTCTAGGTATACTTGGACAAGATTTTTTAAGAATAAAACCGAGGCTTTCGAGCGATTTAAAATCTTTAGTAAGAAAATACAAAACCAATTAAGGTGTTCAATAGTGTCAATTAGGACAGACCACGGTAGAGAATTTGATAATGAAGTGCAATTTGGAGAGTTTTGTAATGCCAACGGTATTACACATAACTTATCGGCTCCACGCACTCCACAATTAAATGGCGTGGTAGAAAGGAAAAATAGGACACTACAAGAAATGAGTAGAACCATGTTGATTGAACAATCGTTACCACAAAAGTTTTGGTGTAACGCCGTAGATACCTCAACATACATCCTCAACCGAATCAGAATTAGAGTCATCTTAGGTAAAACACCTTATAAACTCTTGAGAGGTAGGAAACCTACTCTTGATTACTTTAGGGTGTTTGGAAGCAAGTGTTTCATTTTAAACACCAATGACTACCTTACTAAGTTTGACCCAAAGTCATACGAAGGTGTCTTTTTAGGTTACTCCCAAAATAGTAAAGCCTACATCATCCTTAATAAACACACCATGAAAATCGAAAAATCACTTGACATTCGATGAAACTCCTCTACCCTCTAAGACATCACCCTTGATGGATGATGACTTAGATGAAGAAGAAGCAATTAAGGTTACCGAAAAGAAAAACTTAGAAAATGACATTGAGGATGAAACTTTAAAAATTGACTAAGTAGTCAATATTAAGGAATCTAGGAACCATCCATTAGAAAATGTCATAGGAAACCTTAACCAAAGAACTCTTAGGTCTCAAGCCCAAAACTAAAGTAACTTTTTTTGTTTTATATCAACTATAGAACCTAAGAATGTGAATGAAGCCTTAACGGGTGAAAGTTGGATAATCGCTATGCAAGAAGAATTAAATCAATTCGTTACAAACGATGTTTGGGAGTTAGTACCACAACCTAAGAATATGACAATCATAGGAACTAAGTGGGTGTTTAAAAATAAGTTAAACGAGAACGGTGTTGTTTCTCGAAATAAGGCTAGGTTAGTTGCTCAAGGTTATAATCAACAAGAGGGCATCGATTATCATGAAACTTATGCCCCAGTTGCTAGACTTGAGTCTATTAGAATACTATTAGCTTATGCTTGTGTTTTAGATTTTAAGCTATTCCAAATGAATGTAACAAGTGCAAACCTGCACGGTTTTATCAATGAGGAGGTATACGTGGCACAACCTTCAGGATTCATTGTCTTTGAAAAACCAAATCGTGTTTATAAACTAAAGAAAGCCTTATATGGTCTTAAACAAGCACCCAAAGCTTGGTATGATAGATTAAAAGCTTTTCTTATTAAACATGAATACAAAATAGGAATGGTAGATAACACACTTTTTACTAAAAAGAAAAGTTCAAATCTTATCATCGTTCAAATATATGTCGACGACATTATATTCGGTTCGACTTGTCAAGACATGTGTGATGAATTTGCCAAAATCATGCATGACGAGTTCGAGATGAGCATGATGGGTGAACTTAACTTCTTCCTTGGATTACAAATAAAACAAATGGAAGACGGTATTTTCTTTAATCAGTCTAAATATATTAAAGAAATGCTTAAGAAATTTGGCTTAGAAGACTCTAAACCAATGAAAACCCCCATGTCCTCGGATACTAAACTCATGAAAGACGAAGAATGTGAGTCGGTAGATAGTATAAGTATCGAAGCATGATAGGTAGTTTACTCTACCTAACGGTAAGTAGGCCCGATATCATGTTTAGTGTATGCCTTTGTACACGCTTCCAAGAGGCTCCCAAAACCTCTCATCTTGAAGCGGTTAAGCGTATCTTCTGATACATCAAAGGTACTATGCACTTAGGATTATGGTATCCTAAAGGGACCGACATAAAAACCGTAGTATATTCCGACTCTGGTCATGCGGGGGAGGGGGTTTTTATAAAGAGAGGTAAGTCGAGGGTAGCCTCCTGCTTGACCGATTTCTCGGAGTCGGAGGAAGATCTCTCATCCGATCATCCTGAACACGAAGGAGCTGCTCTCGATGTGAGATCAGCAGCAAAAGAAAGAATAAAAGGGCCATGTTCGTTTTTGCCCTGTTCTGATGATGCGCTCCTTGCTCGCGGAGCTACATACCGAAAAAAGAAAAGGATCTCTCTATTACTTTGAGAGGAGAATCGTTGGTTTGACCGACAGACTACGTGGGAAATACGAGATCTAGGCAAGCGGCTACATGTTCTCCCCTTGCCCTTGAACGATAGAAGAACTACTTATCTTCTCTTAGGTAGCGGTCGATCGGTTCGCATGTATGGTCAATCAATAGATCCGCATATCCATTCCTCTATACGATAAATCGCCATCTCGTTATGTGGACAGAAAGAGCACTAGCGGTATCTGTACGTTCGTGAGATGTTGTTTAACATCTTGGTTCTCGAAGAAACAAACTGCTCTTGCTATATCCACTACCGAAGCCGAATACGTAAGCGCCGGAAAGGCATGTCAACAAGCACTATGGATGAAACAAGCTCTTATCGACTACGACATTCGACTCAACGACGTCCCAATCATTTGCGACAATAAAGGAGTGATTGACCTTAGCAAAAACCCGGTGCAACACTCTCGAACTAAACACATCGAAATTCGTCACTACTTTATTCGTGACAATGTCTAGAAAGGACATATCTCTATCGAAAAAGTGTCGTCCATCGACAACATCGCCGACATTCTCACTAAACCCCTTAAACGTGAATCGTTTAACTATTTATGTCTTGGTTTAGGAATGATGGAACGCATTACATAAATCGTCCCCCTTTTCTTTTGTCTCGATTCTATTTCGTGTTCCACTCCGTGTCGTGACAACTTGAATAGTTCGTCCGAAGTACTTTAAGCATTTTTAATTTGCGAAATGTAAATTAAAACGTCACTCATTCAATAAAATCTTTGGTCAAAAATCAAGTCCAAAACACCTCCACTGGAGGCGGCCCCCTAATAAAATTGAGCGGTCCCCATATTGATATAGGACCGCCACCAGTCGGGACTAAAATGTCTGTCACCCTCATTTTTGTAAAACACAAAAACAAACACTCCCTCTCTGCAGCCATTGACGAAACACGACCCAAAACCCTCTAAACCTTAAAATCAACCACTAAAACACTAATTGAAGATCAAATCAACACTAATAATCATTCTTAACATCACAAAGATCATCAATTGTAAGTCATTTCGTCTATTTTCTTTCAAATTTGTGTCTAGGGTTCATATTGAACAACAATTTAAAATTGGGGGTTTTTATTTTTCTTGTGTTTGTGTGCAATTAGGACTACAACAACACAATGTATAACTAGTATGCTTCTTGTAGACATAGGATTTGCATAATTAAAGTGTGTTTGTCAAAAATTGTTTTTCGCACAAAACTCCAATTCTATTTCAAAATCACTCATGTTAGGAACACCATAAAAATGCTTTTATGCATTGTTAATACGTCCTAAAAATGTTTTTGCATACATGCATAATCATCTCATGAACAAAATTCAAGATATATAATTCATATGTATTTTTTGACATGTTTGAATGAGCAAAATTAAACTAAGGAGCGTTTGGGTTAACTCTTAGGTTTTATTTTTAGAGTCGAGTTAACCATTACTCCACATTTGTTGCATATAGGCACACACTAGGCACGAGGTTTGTTACCATTACAAGTTCACAATAATAAAACATACTATTATTTTTCTATATAGGTAACAATGTATAACAACCCGTAATTTTCATCAATGTAATTATCCATCTATTAAATTAGATGCACTGTAATATCCATCTATTATATATACCACCTTTTTACAGGGAAATTTTTGCTTTATCTCATTATGCAACGTAACTTGCATCTCTAAAGTAAACGAGCTCACACAACCTACCTATACCAATTCTATTTATGTTTATATCATGTAAACATCCTAATATGTCAAGTCTATATCTTAATATCATTTCTACCAAGTATATTATCCATTTAACGTACCATTTACAACGTTATATCAAAATAGACTTTATCCGTTAACATTTATATCAAAACCCTAATTATATGTAATGTATACATATAAAATGAATGTGCAAGCCTTCAAACATGTGTACAAGTGTACAATGCACAACAATTACGTTATATAATTAACGTAATTTATCATCGACTAGCTTTTGAAGAAACTTAAAAATCTTATCGTATCACGTTACTAGGGAATTTCATGTGAGGGGTTTCATTTTGGTATACGTTTTGACGAGTTTGCTGGATTTACGATTTAAAGTGTCCTGGCTCCTCAAACGTGTACTACATGACCTCTTAATTATGATAGCCTGAATAGTGATACAATATTTCCATAAATTAATAAATCAAAGTAATACGTTAAACTTTATAAAGTTTTGAAACATAAACCATCACACTAACACTTGACATATTACCCCAGGTCGCGTGACGAGGCTGTTACTTTCACTTGGTATACTTTTGCCATTAATGAGATTTTCCCTGTTAAGGTGAGTTCATAGCCTCGCATTTTAAATCTTCTAATGTTTCATAAACCCGCGAGGGGGATACATGTTATAAACCATGAATACGAGTGTTTTTCCAACTGTACGTTATCCTGATATATTATTGCCTAAGTCCTTACTTTTGCCATTAAGACCCCACTATCATGAACCGTTAATTACTTTTTGGAGTAAGCGCGAATGCTGTGAATAGATCTATTTGGGACTGAACTCCCCCGTTGGTGTACCTATACTTTCTGGTAACCAAACGCACTTCATTTGAATCATTATGCGGGTGTTTGGCAAAGGCACCCATTGGGGCAACTTCTTGTGATTATTGATTATCTCAAGGTCTCGGTGTCATGGGCTTAGGGCAATAATACGGTTTTCTATAAGAATTGTACCCATTGCAATTATTACACTTATGGGTGTATAATAACGTAACCCACTATTGAACTTGTATTCAAACTGTTTAACATAAACCTATGAATATCACTCAACCATTGTATTGATCTTTTTAACATGTTTATATCAGGTATTTGAGCAACTTATGGCACGGAGTGGCATGGACTTGAAGATGGCTAAACTGTTATCATTCAAACTTTATGTTTCTAGATGTTTGGGACCTCTCTTTTGTAAAAACTCTGATGAATAAATGAATGATAACTAAATTTTCCAAAAACGTCTCTTTACAATTCGTTTTCTATGATTATGACTGTTGTACTATGAAATAATACCCCAGATTAGCTTCCACTGCTATATATGTCAAAATAGGGGTGTTATAGATTGGTATCAAGAGCCACGGTTATAGAGAACAAGGTTGAAACCTTAACTATAACTACTTTTCTTTTTCTATCCAAGAAAGTCCTCCGTGCCATTACATTTCCGGAATAGTATGTAAAGTACATAACTATTATACTATTATATAAATAACTTATGTTATTTACCACTGGGTTGTTAACAGAGTGATGTCTTCTCCCAACCACCCTACTTCCGATATTGAGGATGCTTTTTCCTCCAACTTTCCTGACTATATCCCGGCTTCCCCGGACTATGTCCCAGCTTCACCAGGAAATACTTATTCTAGCTCTTCAAATAACTCATTTGGTTTAGTTCCAATAGCTTCACCAACTCTTTCACTTTTTCATGATGACCCCTATATGAAGGTCATGCAAGCATACTATGCTAAAGAATCACCTATTCTACCGCCAACTATTATGCCTCCATCTTCAATGTTATCTCCAATGTTTAATCCTCAAGAATTCTTTCTTCTTGAGGAATTATTGCCACTTAAGAAACGAGGTCGTGGCCGATCATCCTCCTCTACTTTTTCCCTACCTCAATCATTTGAGATAGGAGAAAGCTCTCGTAAGACAAGTCTGGAACGTCACAAGGAGCAAATTGGGGAAATTTTGAATCACCTAGATGAACTTTCTCGACCGCATTGAACACATAGAAGACAAAATAGAAGGTCTTGGAAATGGCCGGGTGATCATACAACAAGATTTTGACAATCTGGAAGCT
>BQNB010064394.1:0-35328 GCA_026074375.1 Tanacetum coccineum
CCATTAAACATAATGCACAAGGGTCGGGTTATCATGTCCAACTTATCTAACACTACCCTAAAGATAGTTTCACAAAGTGTTCAGAATAAGACATATGCGTTATGGATTGCATGGCCTCCTCAAATGTCAAAATTAACATGCCTATCTTTAATAACTGTAATACAATTCATACAAGCTTCACATTATAACTATAATACACACACCTACCAAGCCAATGTAATCGATGCATAACATGGGATAATGGTCATGTGCATTAGGTTATCACTAGTCACATTCATTAGTGGCTATAGGTTATATGCATTAGGTTATACTTTCTTAAAGTGTCATGTTACGACACATCCATGACTGGTGACAATGGGTAATTAACATGGGTCATGGGTTATGTGCATTGGGTTATAGTGGCTTATAGTGTAACGGAACCATGCATGACTGGTGATAATGGCTAATTCACATGGGTCATAGGTCATGTATATTAGGTTATCACTAGTCACATTCATTAATGGGTATTTGACATTATATAGGTCATATGCATTGGGTTGTAGTAGCTTATAGTGTCATGTTACGACACATCCATGACTGGTGACAATGGGTAATTAACATGGGTCATGGGTCATGTTCATTAGGTTATAACTAGTCACATTAATTAATGGGTATTTAACATCATATGGGTCATATGCATTGGGTTGTAGTGGCTTATAGTGTCATGGACCCATGCATTACCGGTGACAATGGCTAATTCACATGGGTCATGGGTCATGTGCATTAGGTTATCATTGGTCACATTAATTTAACCCGTAAGCGTAACCAATAACCTATATCTTTTAACCCGTAATAGTTGAGTGACGCGTGTAAAGCGGTCGGTAATAAATTACCGTTTAGAGATAGAATTACTTTAGGAAAAGTAATAACTTTTAGTTCGAGGTCGTATCCTTGAAGAGAGTTGAATAGAGATTTACCATTTAGCTTTATAAAATCTAATTAAGCTCTAACGCAAATGTCTAGCTTATTTAACCCTTAAACTCCACGCCTTAGAGTAGGGCTGAGCATATGGACCGTTCGACCGAACCGGACCGACCGTATTTCAGTCCGGTCCTCGGTCTGGCATTTTGGACCAATTCGGTCTTCGGCCCGGTCGGTCTGGTCCAGTCGGTCTTACCAAAAAACCCGAACATTATGCCTTTTAGGACCGGACCGGGCCGAACCGGACCGGGCCGAACTGGACCAGACCGTACCATTTTGGTCTGGTCCTCGGTCCGGTGTTTTAGACCAATTCGGTCTTGTTCCGGTCTGGTTTTGGACCGATGCTCACCCCTACCTTAGAGAAAGTGAAGTGAGACAAACACAAAACTAAGCAAATATTAAGCATTAGATAATAAGCAATAAGCTAGCTTAATAATAAGCTAATCTAAAAACTACTATTTTTATTAATTAAAATTGTAAACTTTTTATAAACTAAAACTATATTTAATAATGAAAACTTTTATTAAAAAAACTTTAGCTTAAAAATAAGCTGCACCGAAAAAGCTTTAAACCAAATAAGCTACAACTTATTTAGTTTTGCTAAATTCAAAATTTTAAAAGTGAAACAAGTTGAAAATAAGCAGAGGGAGAAGAAGCCACGGTTTAATAAGCAGTTTCTATAAGCACTCTTTAAGCTACTAGCCAAAAACAATGAAGCTTAAACTTCTATATTACAAAGAAAATGCATTACATTAACGAATAGGTTACTCTGGCAAGATGGTAACCCGCTTGACTTCCGTAAGGGAGGTCGCGGGTTCGATTCTCGCTGGGGTGTAAAATCCTTTTTTATTTTCTTGTTATGAATATATTGGTCACATCCGATTTCACATTTTGCTCTAAATAATAGCCACATGAATACTTCACGATGTGACTGTTATGAATATATTGGTCACATATAATCACCTTAAATGTGGCCATAAACATAATTTAGTCACACATTTGTGATATGTTGTGGCTATTGTAAAGGCATATAGTCACATGATCGTGCATAGAAGTAAATGTGACTATACACATTAGCTTTTGGCAAGCTAACACAAACTAAACTTTAAACACACATATTAAGTTACGTGACCATATGTACTGGATAAAGTGACCAAAAGTGTTAATAAGTGTGACCATATACTGTTTAAAGTGAAGAAATGTGTATTTTGTGTGACTATTGATCATCCAATGGCCACATGAATTTAATGTTTGTGTGACCTTTTCTAATATTTAGTCACACAAAGCATGTTTTTTTTGGGTATTTAGTCACATACAATTAAGCATAAAGTGACCAAAAGTGTTAATAAGTGTGACCATATGCTGTTTAAAGGGAATAAATGTGTATTTTGTGTGACTATTGATCATCCAATAGCCACATTAAGTTTATGTTTGTGTGGCCTTTTGTAATATTTAGTCACACAAAGCATGTTTGTTTTAGGTATTTAGTCACATACAATTAAGCATAAAGTGGCCAAAAGTGTTAATAAGTGTGACCATATGCTGTTTAAAGTGAAGAAATATGTATTTTGTGTGACTATTGATCATCCAATGGCCACATGAATTTTATGTTTGTGTGGTCTTTTCTAATATTTAGTCATACAAATCATACAATTAAGCATAAAGTGACCAAAAGTGTTAATAACTGTGACCATATGCTGTTTAAAGGGAAGAAATGTGTATTTTGTGTGACTATTGATCATCCAATAGCCACATTAAGTTTATGTGACTATACACATTAGCTTTTGTAACTAATAACATGTCGTGAACTTCTACCACAACTAGCGGTACCTAAGTCAAGAAATCATAATTTCCCAAACACCAAATAATTAGTCGAAAAGATAGCAGTCACCCTTAAATAATATGTGACAAAATATTGTATGATTTAGACATATAAAAAATTACTTTATGTGACCATATATGCTAATTTGGTCACATTGTTCAAGTGTGTGACATATATTTGTCACTATTTATATGTATATCGTGACTAATGCTTCAAGCTTACTTGTATTTGTCACGTGTTCCAAATTCATATGTGGCTAAATAATATTACCAGTTACCTTTAGCCACATAATGTTCGAATGTGTGGCAATACAGTTCTAATGGTCACACAATTGAAATTTTCAGGTGTGGCTAATTAGTAAATGTTGTCTATTTTGGTACCTTTAGCCACATAAATATGTGAATGTGTGGCCGTTTCATTTTGCCCATATGTGACCAAATCCACTTTTTGTACTAGTGTTAGCAGATAAAACTAAATAATAAGGAATGATAAAAGGCAAATACAATCAAATAAATGCAATTACAATAACAAAAACAAAAGTAGAATTTTTTTTCTTCGAAAATGATGATAAAATATATTTTCACAAATTTACAAGGCCTATAATCAAATGATTATGGGACCTAAGGAAGCAGTTTGGGTTTTTGTTTTAGTTTTGGTTTTGGTTTTAAATCAGGTTCTGCTATTGAAATTTCTGAAGAAAGTGCGGCGTACTTGGGTGAAGTACGATGTACTTCCTGGTTTTCAGGAAAACCGGTGCACAATTATAATGTGCGGCGTACTTCCTGAAGAAAAAACAAATTTTGGGGTCCGTTTGCCAGAAAACGGTACGGCGAGTTTGCAAATTTTGTATTGAAAAACTGTAAATAACTTTATGAGAAACAAAATATCACCTAAATCAAACAAACAAACTGATAACAACTTAAACAATTCCCCGGCAACGGCGCCAAAAACTTGATGTGTGCTTTTTATAAGTTTTAAATTTATAATAACTAGAAATACCGATTTTTACTAAAAACACGACATTCTAGCAAGTATACCCTATTCGAGTGTAATATAGGATTTGGTAAGTCCAGGTCGTTCCACGGGAATTGAAGTTTTCACAGTTTGTAATTAAGGTGTTGAGGCTAAAATGATTATCACGGATCAAATTAACTAAATCATGCATATATCAGAATAAAGGATGATTCAAGCAAATGATTAAAGTATGTTTGTTTAGGCAATGATCACTATGACAATGAAGTGTTTAGGATAGTGTTTACAAGTTTAGAGAATAAAGATTTCACAAGTTACAAATCCTTTCGGCCTTTAAATATAACGAGTGCTTATATCGATTAATAACAACAAATCCTTTCGGCCTTTATAAGTTATTATAACCAATATATTAAGTGGAATGATTAAACACATAGTTGGTGAAGCTATTGGAACTAAACCAAATGAGGGTTATTTTGAAGAGCTAGAAAAAATTTCCTGCTGAAGTTGGGACATAGTCCGGGGAAGCCAGGATATAGGCAAAAAAGTTAGAGGAAAAAGCATCCTCAATATTAGAAGTAGGGTGGCTGGGAGAAGACATCGCTCTATTAACAACCCAGTGGTAAATAACATAAGTTATTTATATAATAGTATAATAGTTATGTACTTTACATACTATTCCGGAAGATGTAGTGGCACGGAGGACTTTCTTGGATGGAAAAAGAAAAGTAGTTATAGTTAAGGTTTCAACCTTGTTCTCTATAACCGTGGCTCTGATATCAATCTCTAACACCCCCATTTTTGACATTATAGCAGCGGAAGCTAATCTGGGGTATTATTTCATAGTACAACAGTAATAATCATAGAAAACGACTCAAAAGAGACGTTTTTAAAAGATAAGTTATCATTCATTATTTCATCAGAGTTTTTACAAACAGAGGTCCCAAAATCTACATGAAAACATAAAGTTTGAATGATAACAGTTTAGCCCAATCTCTTTCAACTTGTGCAACTTGTGCCATAAGTTGCTCATTAACTAAGATAAAATGGCTAAAAAGGTCAACACAGTGGTTGAGTGAAATCCATAGGTTTATGATAAAAGTTGAATACTAGTTCAATAGTGGGTTAGTTGTTATACACATAAGGTGTAATAATTGCAATGAAGTACAAATTATTATAAAAACAGTATTATCACATTATTGCCCTAAGCTCATGACACCGAGACCTTGTTGAGTTAATCAATATTTACAATTACAGTTTGCCACTAACGGGTGCCTTTGCCAACACCGCATAGTGATTCAAATATTTGATGTGTTTAATGTAATATTTATATTTATGCATTATGATGAAATTTAATATATTGTTGAATATATTTAAAAAATTATTTTATAATGTATTAAATATTTGTATTATACTATATATGATTTATTATGAATATTTATGTATTTATGATTAATTTGATTGAATTATTTAGGAAATTTATTAATTATTGATTTACATTTGCTTTATGAATTAATTATTATTGTTTTGATATTATATTATAATATTATTGTAATTATATTTTATATTTATATTATATTTATTGTGTAATTGAAATTTGTGAAATATTATATATTTTTTTTTTATTATTATGAATTAAATAGTATTTTATATTTAAATTTTAATTGATCCTGGTTATAATTATATTTTATTGATTTAATAAATGTATTTATTTTTGATATAATAATTTTTGAAATGTTATTTATGTATATTAATTATTGATATAATTTGATAAATTGTAAATTTTATATTATTTGGAATTGAATTGTGATTTTATTATATGAAATTGATGATTTTTATAATTTATTGATAATATTGATATTGATAATTTAATATATATATGATTATATTTATATGATTGTATAATTGTTAAATATTTTTTTTGATATGTAATTTTTTTTTGGTTTTTAAGATTTTTATAAATTATTTTTAATGATGATTTTTATGTATGTGTTAATATTATTTATGATGTATTGTTTATAATTATATGTATTTATTATTTTGACTAATGGATTTATAAATTGATTTTGAAAATATTATGATTTGATTATATTATTATTATTTTTTAATTATTTATGATATATTTTTACTTGATGTATTATGTAATGTATATGTATTGATTTAATGTTTTAATATACATTTATTTTATGATATTGATTTATAATGTTTTTTTTTTGAATGTTTTTTGATTTGGTATAATTGATTCTTGATATATGTGAATTTGATATTTGTTTTATTAATGGATGAATTATATAAATTTATTTTATTTAATATGTTTTGTTTGGAAATAATATGTGAAATTATTGAATATAATTTTATATTTATTATTGATAAATTGATTAAAATATGTTTGTATTTGTGTTAATTGATATTATATTTTATATATATTATTATGATGATTCGCTTTATTGATATTGTTTTTTTTTTTTTTTTTTTTTTTTTTTTTTTTTTTTTTGATGGTTTTATGCATGATATGATATTTTTATTGTGATTTGATATTTGTATACATATGTTTTTATTGATAATAATATATGATGCATTTATATTTTTTGTTTTTGATATGAAGTGAATTTATTATTTATATATATTTTGAATTGGATTATTAATTTAAAATATATGCTTTTATTTTATATGAATTGAAATTTTTATGAAATGCATTATGATATTTTTATAATATATTGTCTGATATATGTATTATTTTTGAATGATATGATATGATTTTATTTTTATGAAATATTATTTGTTAATATATTCCGTTATGAATTTTTAATGTTTTTTTATGATATGTGTAGATTGAGATTGTGATATATTATATGTTAAATATTATTTGAATGATATTAAATTTTTTTTATTTTTATATTGATTTTGATATTAATGAAAATTGAATATTATATATAATATGTTTATATGTTAGTTGAATGATGAATATATAATTTATGAATATTTGTTTTGATTAATAATATTATATGATTTTTGAATGATATTTTATGTTTATTATGAATTGAATGACATATTTAAAAAGTTGTTGTAATTTTTTAATTTTTTATTTATAATTTGTATATTATGATTTATAATGTAAATTAACTTGTAATATTTTTTTTTTATCAAAGAATGATATATGTAAATGTGTTGATATTATTATTTATTTTGATATAGGATGATCTTAATTTGTTGATGTAAATTTGATGTATATTGATGAAGGATTTATGAATATGTTATAAAAAATTAATGTAATATAATTATGTTTTATTATGTTATAATTTTGTTGTTTGAATTTTGCTTGCATTTGTTGATATAATGTATTTTAATGTATTGTTATATGATTATATGTGTTTTGTTGATGATTAATTATGCATATTAATTTATTAATGAATAGATGATTTGTTAATATATGAATTTGTTTTTGTTATTTAATTTGAAATGAATTATGCTTTATTATTTATGTTTTTAATATGTTTGTTTATAATGATTATTTCTTTATATTTATGTATATATTGATCTGTAATTGAATATTTATATATCTATTGATTTTTTATATGTTAATATGCTATATTATTGATTTTATTTTTTTTATACTTTTAATATTGTTATGTTTAATTTGTGGTGATAAATGTTGATATTTTTATATATTGAATATATTATTTAATATGATTATTGAATATAATATTGATATTGATGTTATTTTATTTGAATATTTTATATTTTATGATTTATGATGATATATAAATAATATATATATTATAAAATGAATTTTATTAATTGTTTATATTTTAATTGATATTTGATTTTTGATAATAATGATTTGTATGTGATGATGTTTATGATGATTTATTTATGATAGATTATTAATATTATTTGTACAATATGATGTATGTTATATTTATATTATGTTGTTAATATTATTTTTTTTTATGTTTATAATTCTATACATTTGATTATGATTTATATAATAGTGAATTGTAATATATTGATGAGCAATATTAATTTTAATGTAATTGAAATATGATGTATATTATAATGTGATAAATATTGATGTTATTTGGAAGTTGAATATAATTGAAATAATTTATGATAATGTATCTAATGTTTGTTTTTTTTTTTTTTATTTTGTTTTTTTTTTTTTATTAATGTTGTTGTAATTATTATTGATTTTATTATTTGGTTTGATTATGCATGAAATTATGTTGATTTTGTAATTATGAAATTATTAATTATGAATAAATATATTGTTGAACATTAAATTATATTTTAATGATGATTAATTTATATATGATTCTTATATTTGATTGAATTGATGTTTATTTTGAATATTTATATATTTATAATGAAGATTATATATATAATTTTTAATGAAATAATAAATTGTATTTTAATTTTTTATTTGATTAATGTATTGATTGTATTATTATAATTGATTAATTAAATTATTATATTTTTAATTATTGATGTATATAATAAAATTTGATTTAATTTATATTTGAATATCATATTTTTATTGAATTTTGATTTATGAATATGAATATTTTTATATGTAATTTTAAATTAATATATTTTATATGATTGGAATTTATTTGTATTTTTTATTTATACTTTATGTATATTATTAATTAAAATATATATATGATATTTGTTTGTTTTTATGATTTATTGTATTATTTTGAATTGTATTTGTTTGATATTATAATGATATTAAATATTATTTATTAATGTATATTTATGTATATTTTTATTTATGTGATAGTATTGATTCTTTTTTAATTATTATGTATTTTTTATTATATTGAAATTATTTGATTTGATTTAATTGTATTGTGTTATTGATTGATTATGATATTGGATATGTGTTATGTTTTATTGTAAATTTTGAATATTGATATGAGTTTGATATGTTTTTTTGATTAAATATTTATGTATTATTTTGTGTTATTTTGAATGGTTTAATAAATAATTGTTTATGATGATTTGATATAAAATGTATTTATAATATAATTTATATTTTTGTGAATATTTGTTATGTATGTGAAATGTTGATTGGATTTATGCTAATATATTGATATTGAATGATATGATTATAATGAATTATTGTTGATGTTATGATGCGCTTGTGATTGATTATGCTTGTATTCGACATGAATATGATTAATTGATATTTTATATATTTTTGATTTAATTATGAATATTGTTTATTGAATTAATTATATATATGAAATGATTGTTAAAATTATATATCAATGATTTGAAATAAATTTGGAATAACTAATTTTTATACATTGTGATATATTTGATGAATTTTAATTTATAATATTATTATAATAATAAATTTTAATATAATTATTAATTACTAATTAATTTTTTTATTTGATATATAATTGATTATATATAATTATGAATTATATGATTTTAATATGATGTTAATATTTGATATGTTATTGATTTATTATGATTATTATATTTTTGTTATGATGGATGATATGTATTATTTGATATATAATTGATATAAATAGTGAATTATTGTTTTGTTATTGTATAATTGTATATTTTAATCGATTTATTATTATATATGGATAATATATATGAAATAATTATTTGTGGATTATTTATTGTATGATGACAATTATTTTATATTATTTATTTTATTAATATATGTTGATTTATTATTTATGTTATATGTTTGATTATGATTTAATTGAAATTTTTATATTAATTATGATATTGATGTTTTTTTATTGATGTGACTGATATGATTTATGCATTATTTATTTTGTATTGTTGAAATTTGAATTTTGATTTAAATATTTTTGTTTCTTATACATGAATGATAATTTTGTATTTCTTATTTATTTGCTGAATGAAAATTTTTTGTGGTAGTAATATATATGAATGTTTAATTTTGATTTATTTTGGACATTGTGTAATAATTATATTGTGTTATTTTATTAAATATTTTTAGTTGATTGATGAATGTTTATTTTAAATATAATATGTTAGTTATTGTATTGAATATATAATATATAATATTTGATAGATATTTTTTTTTTGAATATATTTGTATTTATTGTTTGTTTGATATTTGTAACTGAATGATTTTTTTTTATAATGTGATATTTGTATTATATATTGTTGTATGAATTGAATGTTTATGATATAATGGTATTGTTTGAAATTATTGATTTTTTACTTTGTGATTTATTATATTTTATATATTATATGTTATATATTTTATTATTTATATAATTATGAAATTATTATATGATTATTTGATTTTATATTATTTTTTTATGTGATGTTTTTATAATAATTTTTATATTTGATAATTTAATATGATGGTTATTGAATGATAATATTTAATTATTGTTCAAGTATGATTAATATATATTTATTGTTTGAATAATTGATTATGAAATGACTGATGAGTCATTGAATACTTTGTTTGTTTGTGCTTTGAGATTCTAAATTGATTTTTTGACTATATTGAAAATTTATTAATGAATATCTATATTTGAATTTTTTAATTGATGTATTGTACTGAATATGAATTATTAATTGAATTTTTGACATATGTTATATTAAATTTCTTATATTTAATTATACTTTGATCTTGTTGAATTGTTATAATATCTGAAAATATTGATTTTAATATATTTTGAATAATTTTGATTGAAAATTTATAATGGAAATTTTGTTTGTGAATGGTTATATTTTATAATAAATTATTTATATTATACTTAATTAATTGAAATGTTTGATTTGAATTTTATTTTGAAAAATGTTTGTTCAAAATTAATGATTTATAATTATAATTTTCTATACTTTTATTGGATATATGTGATGTTTTTGATTGTTTTGATATATATTTTTCTATTATTATAATGAAACATGTTTAATTTGATGTAATATATTATTATAAAATTGTTTTTTTTATTGTTATTTTTATTATATTAATGTATATATTGTTTTGAATTTATATGTTTTGAATTGTAAATTATATGTGTATTTTGAATATTATTTAATTTGAATATTATTTATTTATTGATTTATATATTGATTTATGATTGTATATTTTATTTGTTGTTTTTGTGTTGATATGATTGTATATTTATGAATTGAATATTTGAATTATTAATGATTGATGTTTGTTGATGATTGAAACATGATGAAATTAATTTTTAATGACTTGATGTGATTTGTATGATTATTTTATATATTTTGTATTAATTATCTATTATTGTTGTATAATATTATTTGTATTTTAATAATTTAATGAAATTGAATTATTTTATGATTTTAATTTTAATATTTTGATATAGATGATAAATAATATGAATTGTATAATATGATTATGATAATAATTGTATTGATGATATATGTGGTGTGATTTTATTATTGATATTTAAATTTGTTGATTAATGATTTTTGATTGACGTTATTATTATTTGTGTTTGTTGATTTGATTGATATTTTGTGATATATTTGATTTTTGATTAAATAATATTGAAAATTTGATATATTGAAATGATTTGATTATTAATATTTTGTATTTTGATTATGATGTATGTGAATTGATTTAATTATTTCTTATATAATTTTTATTAATAATTTGAGTTTTGAATTATAATGTTTTATGATTTGGATCTTATTTTATACTTTAAATTTGATGTGATATAAATGAATTTAATTTGTATTGTATATATTTTTAAATGTTTGATTAAATGATGATATTGAATATGAATAATATAATAATTGATTTGGTTATTATCTTATATGAATTGAATATTTTTTATTTTGTTGGTTATTATATTTGATTAATATCATTATGATTATATTTTGTTTGATATGAAATTTTTTATGTTTTTGATTGCTTATGAATTGAAAATTTTTATGAATTGATGTGTATTGAATTTTTGTTTTTTATTTGTGCTGAATTGTATTTGATTGATATTTGAATATTTATGTTATGTTTATTTATATTGATGATATTATAATGTTATAAAAATTTGTTAAAATGTTTATATGAATTATTAGTTATTTATGTCATAATTTTTTACTTGTTATTGAAATTGAATTTATAATTGTTTGTTTTATGATATTTTTGTTTTTTTATTTGTATTTTTGATTGAATGAATAAATGTTGATGTGTATATGTAATGTTTTGCTATAATATGCTTTATTTATATTTGTTGAATTTTTGTTTTTTGTATTAATTATATAGTATATTGATTATTTTATTATTTGAATGTTATATATGTTATAAATAATGTAATGATGTTACGTATTTGATATTGTTTTGTTTAATATTTATGTATTAGATATTTTGATATTTTTGAAAATTTTTGTGTGATGTGTTTTTGTTGATGGAATTTATTTTAATATATGATTGTTTGATTGTATGTTTTTATTTGATGAAGGATAATATTGTATTATATGATTTTATTATGATTTAAATTAATGAAATATTGAATATGTATGTTGTATATGATAATTTTATGAATAATATTTATTGATTAATGTATTTATATTTTATAATTTGTTTTTTAAATGTATTATATTAAATGTTATTGATGATGATTTTATGTATTGTTTGTGATTTATTATTTTTATGATTTGGATAAATTATTTACTATATATTTGTGTTATGTTTTTGATGATTGTTTATATATTAATTTGTGATGATGATGTTGAATTGATTATTGTTTTTTGATTATTTATTTATTATTGATTGATTTTATTTTTATTAATTCTTGATTATTGACTGATTTTTGATTTTAATGATTATGATTTATGAATTTTTTTGATTATTATTTGTAATATGAATGTTATGTTTATTGTTAATATGAATATATATTGAATTTTTTTGATATGATATTGTAATATGATGTTATTATGTATTTGATATGTGATATATATTTTGTTTGATGAATTTTTGTTATTTATTATTGATATTTATATTTGTGAATAAATTAATATAAATTATTTAATTTTATATATTTATGAATATTTTGATTTATTATAAATTGTTATTATTATATTGATTATAATATTGATAATATTGATGTATGTTTATTTGAATTGATGAAGATGTTTAAATAAAATATTTTAGTGTTTATATATTTGATTATATTTTTTTATGAATAATTTTTTGTTATATATGTTGTGATTTTTTGTTTATGAATGAGATTTTTATAATATTTTGCTTATTGGAATATATGTATGATATTTTTATTAATTATAATATTATTAAATTAATAATGAAATTGATTATGATGATATGATATAATTTATTTTTGTATATTTGTATATATTTGATATATAATTAATATGTTGAACTAATGTTTTATGATGTTTTGAATTGACTTTATTAATGTATATTTTGTTATGTGAATGTGAAATTGATATAAAAATGTGATATTATTGTTGAAATATTATTTAATATTTATTATTGAAATATGAATAATATGATTAATTATTTTTTATGATATTTTATTGATGTTTATTGTTGTATTTGATATGAATTGATATATTATTTTTAATATGAATATGATTATATTTTGTTGTTATTTGAAAATGATGATTATTATTTAAATTATATGTTTGCTATATTTTATTTTTAATGATATATATGTTGACTATGTATATTTTATTGTATATATATTTTTTGGATATATATTTGTATGTTTTATTATTAAAATTTATTTAATGTAATATAAAATTTTAATTTTATTTATATGTATGAATTTGAATATGGAATATATAATTTTGAAATTGTTATGTTTTGACTATTATGATATTTCTTTGATATATTTGATGATATAATTATTGGTATATATTTGATGGAATAATATATTTATATAAAATGTATTGTATTGATAATTTATAATTTATATAATGAATTTTTTAAATATATTATATCTTGAAATTTGATTTGATTTTGATATGAAATGCATGAACTGATGATTATTTGATGATATTATTTTTATATTAATGTGTGATATTATTGTGATTTATGATGAATGATGATAAATTTATGATGATATTGATAATTGTTTGAATGATGTCATGATATAAATATTTATATTTTATAATATTTTTTTGTTTTATGCTATATATATAAATTATTTTTATGATATTGATTTATGATTGAATTGTATTGATAATTTATTATTATATTATTATTTTATTTGTTTTTTATATATTGATTGTTGTTTATATTAATGAAATTATGATTTTGTTTTTTATGTTGTATTAATGTTAATTGATGATTTTATTTAAATATATTTATAATTATATGATACTAAATGTATAATGATTGAATATCTAATGTTTTTATGAAATTATATAATTTATTTGATTGAATATTGATTATTATAATGTATTAATTTGAATGTATAATTTTTTATATTGAATTCTTTGATTTTATGTGTTATATTATGTTATTTTTGTATTAATTTTGAAATATGTTGTTTTAAACGTCTGCATTGTTATGATCATTTAATATATTAATGTATATGAAAATGTTGATGATTAATTATTAAAATGATTTATATTGTTTTGTAATATAATTGGTATTTTGAAATGAATTGCTTATTTTTTTCGTGATAATTTTTGATATGTTTATGTGGTATATGTGTATTATTGGATATTGTTGTTTGTGATATGTTATTTGATTTATTTTATATTATTGTGATGATTATGATATATTATTTTATATTATTATATTGTTGTGAAAAAATAATGATTCTATTAATGATGAATAATATTGTGATTATATTTGAATATGATTATTATGATATGATAATATGTTTTTGAATGAATGATTTTTTTTATATTTAATGATTATAATTGAAATATTGATTCATTGATATTAATTTATATTATGATTATAATTATGTGATGATTGTGAATTTGATTTATTATTTACATGGAATATTGGTGTTATGTATAATTTATGTTATTTGATTGGCGACTGGTTATATATGTTCACTTTTGCATTTATGTAATTTTGTTTATTAAATGATTTTGAATATGATATATTTGTGAATCATAGCTATTTGATGTTGATTATTATAATTGTTATTAATGTTGAATTATTATATTGAATGTGTTTTTATTGATTTTAAATGAATGTTTATTTATGAATTTTATGTATTTTGTATTTATATGTTTTTTGTTGTTTTTAAATATATATTATATATAGATATTTTATTAATGATTGTTATTATAATATTGAATTATTATAATGTTGTAATAATGTTATATATTTTTTATATCTTTTTTTATTTATTGTATTTTTATTATTTGTATATTCTTATGTGATAATGAAATTTTAAAATTATGATTTGTCTATTTTTTTTATATGTATTATATGGAATTATTATTATTGATATTTTAAAATTTGAATGTTAAATATGATATTTGTTGAAATTTATTTATATGATTTTTTATCAAATATGATATATTGTATGATTTGATGTATTAATTAATTTATTTTGAATTTGTTAATGAAATTTTTTTATTAAATTAACTTATATATTGTTATTTATGTATTTTATAATTTTTATGATATTATGTTATTATTTATATTTATTTGTGAATATATTATTAAGTATTATTAAATTGTATTGTTTATGAGATGATTGAAGATGATTATGTGTATTTTATTTTTGTTTTTTTTATTGATTATTTATTTTGCATGATATTTTTGAATTAATTATATAAAATATTGTTTATATAATATATAATTTATTATATTTTGATGATGTTATATTGGTATATTTATAATGTGAATATGGTATGATATTATATAATTTGGTTCTTTGATGTATTTGTTTTTTTTTTTTTTTCTTTGTTATTTAATTTGGTATGTATATTAAATTTTATTTTTACTATTTATTTATTTTATATATTGATATATTATATTATTTTGTGATATGAATTTGATTATTATTCTTTTATGATTTTTGTTTTGTAAATGATATTGAATATTATATTAATGTTTGATTGACGTTTGTATTTATTGATGTGTGAGATGTGATTGTACTAAAGATTTTGAATATATATATATGTTTATGATAATTTGTTTTATTATAATATGAATTTATAATGTTTTGTTATTTGTTTATAAATATGTGATTTTATTGATTTATTAATATTTGAAATATAATATTGAATATTATAATTAATGATGATCTTGATTATGATTAATGTTATATATTATATTTATTATTTATAATATGTATATGTTATTTATTTCTTTAATGATATTGATGATGGATTGTAAATTGACATAATTTATTTATTTATTGAATTTATGATTATTTAATGAAATTTATTTATTTATAATTTACGGTATGAATTTTTATTATATGTATTGTTGTGTAATTATCTTATTATTAAGATATTTTGACTATAATGATAAATATTATATAATATGTGATTTATTTTGTTGAATATTGATTATTGAATTGATTTTATTTTGTAATTTATTAAATGATTTTTTATATATTTTTGATTAATTATAATTATGAATATATTTTTTTGGGTTTTGAATATATTTGGATTGATATTAATATATTTTGTTAATTTAATTTTATATGTATATGTATTGATTTATTATATGAATGATTTTAATTTGATATGAAATATGAATTATTATTTAAATGAAATATTAATAATATATTGAATTAATTGTTGAATTGATTAGATTTTTTGATGAATTGTATTTTTTATCATAATTTGTAAATGATTTATTATTTGTTATTATTTTATTTTATAATTTTATTATGATAATATTTATTTTTTTTATTATTGTTTTGAACATTATTTGATGTTTATGATGATTTTATTTGGTTGTGATAATTTGGATATTTTGTAATATATGTAATATGAATGTTTTATTTGTATTATGATATTTTATGTGATTTGAATTATTTATGGTGTATATTTTTGTTTTTAATGTTGATGATGAATATTGTGTGTTATTTTTGTGTGTTTGTTATGTTGTTGTATATTATGTGATATTTTATATTTTGTATTTATAATAGTATTTTTTTGTTATATTTTATAATTAATCATATAATTGATATGTATGTGTTGTTGGTATGTATTTTGTATTTTATTTGTAATTATGAAATGAATTGATCATTGATCGATGCTATTGATTTTTTCATATATTTTATATTATTCTTTATGTATTTAATTGATTTGATAAATGTATAATATTTTTAATTTTTTGATGTTATTTATAATTATTTAGAATATATTTTTTCTTGTTTATTATATATGATGTGTCTAATGTCTTTTTTGTTATTTTGATTTAATTTATATTTGGTTAATTTGATTGATTAATTATTTGTATTTGAAATATGTATTATATTTTAAAATATTTTTTATTATATGAATGATTTATTGATATGATTATTGAATATTATTGTTATCTTTGATTTTTTTTAATGAATTATTTAATAATTATAGAATTGTAATACTTTTGATATGAAATAATGATTTTTATTATGAATATTATATTTGTAATATAATATTGTATTATATTTATGTTATTGTTCATTATTTGATGGATATATTTAATTATTATTTTTATGGTGTTTTATTTTATATAGTGTTGATTTTTGATTTATTGTTATATGATTATTTTTTATTTTTTTATTTATTAATTATGAATAAATGGATATTTTTAATATATTTTATTATTATATTGTTTTATGAATTGTATTATTTGATTATGTGAATAATATATATGATATTTTTATATTTATGTGTATTTAATTTTTTGATGATATATGATTTTTATTAAATATGATGAATATATATTTAATATGTTTATTGATAATTATATTATGATTGATTTATTTATTTATTTATTATTTGTTATGATTTATGATTTTTAAATATTGATTTATATTATTATATATTATATGTTTTATGTATGATGTAAATTTGGACTTTGTTAATAATATGTATTTTTTTTCAATTTTATATTACTAATTGATTATGTTGTGAATTTTTAATGATATTGTATGGTTTTGTTAATGATTAATATATTAATTTATTATGATGTTAATTGATATTGATGTTTAAAGTGATATATATTTATGTTATATGAATTATTGAAATTATTTGTATATTGATTATTTTGTTAATATATTGTTTAATGAATTATATATTAATGTATTATATATTATGATGAAATATATATGATGTAATTTCTTTGTTTTTGAGTTATTGTATTTATGTTTTTTATATTGGATTAATTATTGAAAAATTGAAATTTTTTTTTATATTTATATACATGAAATTATTAAGTTGATTATTTGATATAATATGATTTTATTAATTTTAATATTTTTGTTATAAATGATATATATGATATATATGATGTATATGATTTTGCTTTAATTAAAAATTGCTTGAATAATGATATTTGTATTTTTCTTGTAATATAGATATTGTGATTTTATTATATGTATTTATATTTTTTTGTTTAATGTTTCATGTTGTATGAATTATGAATATTTATTATTTATTGTATTTTAAATAAATATTATTTTTTTATGTTTTTTATGTTATTAAATTTTAATATTGATTTATTTTGATTATGTATGAAGTATATGGATATACATAAATTTTATTATTGAATTTTGTGTATATTATTTTAATGATTATGTTATTTTTTAATTTTTTGATTTAATGAATTATTATATAATTATTTATCTAATATATGATTTATATGGAATATGAATATATGAATTAATATTATGATTTTATTTTGATTGGATGTTTTTATTCATATATATTGTTTATTTTTTTAATTTTGATTAATACTATTTGTAATTTAATTATGTGATTGATTTTTATTTTGTATTTATGTTATAATATAATATTTTGATATATGTATATTGATATATCAATATGAAAATATATTTTCTTATTTTATGAATGATTTTATATTTATGAATTATATAATTCATTTTGAAATTTAATAATTTTTCTATATATTAATATTGATATGAAGTATAAATGAATGTTTTTTTGTATTGAATTATTAATATATGATTGTGATTGTTTTTTTGCTATTATTTTGTATGGTTAAATTTTATATTGTTTATTTATACTTTTGATGTGTTATATTGATAAATAATTGATTTATGAATTGTTATAATTAATAAATGATAAATTGAATGATTATTTTTTGTAATGAATCATTATTAAATGATATTTTGATTATTTTGAAAAATATTATTATTGATCTTATAACTTATTATTGTATTTTTCTAATAGTCTGAATGTTTTGAATATTGTATTGAATTCATATTAATTATGATGAAATATTCTCGATATTATATTAATATATGAATTGATTATGTTATTGTGTCGGTTGTGATTGTTTTATTTTATTTTTTTATTTTTTATTATGATTGGATTTGTGTATTATATATATTAATTTATTTTATTGATATGACTGCTGTTTTTGTTTGTTTTGATTTTATAAATGTTGTCATATTTGCAATGTATTTTATATATATATTTGGTGTTTGATGTGATTTATGTGTTTTTATTGTATAATATTGTGTTAAATATGATAAAATGTTTTTTATTCAAATCTATTATGAAGTTAATTACCTAATTTTGTGAATTATTTTTATTTGTTGGTGATATTTTATATTTGATTATATATGAATATATATTTTGGTTTTAATTATTGTATTGAATAATGATTTATGAAAATAATGAATTTTATGAAATTATGAATGATTTAATTAATTGTATTTAAATGTTATAATTTGACTAGTGCGTTTTGGTTACCAGAAAGTATAGGTACACCAACGGGGAAGCTCAGTCCCAAATAGATCTATTCACAGCATTCGCGCTTACTCCGAAAAGTAATTAACGGTTCCATGTTAGTGGGGTCTTAATGCACAAAGTAAAGGGACTTAGCATTAAATATATCAGGATAGCGTACAAGTTGACACATACTCGTTTCATGGTTTATAGCAATGTATCAACCCTGAGGGTTTATGAAAATATTAAAAGATTTAAAATGTGCTGAGGCTATTGAACTCACCTTACACATGGGATATTGATTGTGGTAAAAAAGTATATCAAGTGAATTAACATGCTTCGTCACACAACATCGGGGTAATATGTCAAGTCTTAGTTTGGATTATTTTGTTTCACAACTTACAGAGGTTTAACATTTATATTTGAATTTTATTAGTTTAATGAAGTATTGTATCACGTTCGTGGCTTCTTATATCCAGAGGCCCCTATGTAGTATGTTTGGAGGGCCAGGGCACTTTTAAATCGTATTAAAACCCAGCAAACTAGTCAAAAACATACCCAAATGGAACCCTCACATGAAATTCACCGAGTATCATGATACGATTAAAAATTTTAAGTTTTTTTTAAAAGTTTAGTCGATGATAAAATTAACGTTAAATATATAACGTAATTGTTGTATAATGCGTTCGATCGTTTTGATCATATAACGATAAATTGTGTCGGGTTTTTAATAAATTCGAGTTTTATATATTAATATATATTTTTTATTATTTATATAAAAAAATATATATGTTATTTTTTTAAGTTTGTTAAAAATAGCAATATATACCACTCGATTTATAAATCTTTTACAAGTTTAGTACGTTTATTATTTAAAGTATATAATAATTTAATCCTTTAACTTTAGAATGTGGCAAAATAGGTCCTTTGAGTTATACTTTAGATTAATGAACAATTTTCAGCACATAATAGTTTATAATTTTAGAAAAGTTAAGATATATCCCTATGCTGAAAAACATTTGCAAATCAAGTCCAAAAAGCTATGCAAGCTTATTTTAGGGTTCCAAATGATATTTTCAGGTTATAGCTTATTAAAATAAGCTAAAATAAGATGTTCTAACGTAACAAAAGTTTAGAAAAAGGATTCGTTAGCTAAAAAAAATCAAAACGGGTCATTTTTAAGGTTTTAACCAAAAACACATAGGTTTGAGGATTCAAGGCTTTAAAAAGAGTTCATATGTGATCTTAAGAGTATTATGAACATTCTAATACAGATTATAAGCTTATTGAACAAGATTTTGAGCTTACTTGAGCTAAAATGGGTCGAAATGGGGTTTTCGGGTTCATACGCCTAGTAACGACTTCAAGCGTTCTTTTCTCTTGATTCTTGGCTTCTATTCTGATCTTAAGGACTTATCTTGATCCTTCTTGGTCTGATTTAGAGCTCCATTTAAGTGTATGATGAAATTTGAGGTGTGATTGAAAGAGGGTGTATGTTTCGGCTTATATAGTGCTCAAATGAGCTTGGTGCCTAAGTTTTCTTGTTGTGGGGATCAAGGGATATAGAGTGGTGATTAAGGGATGCTAAGTGATAAGTATTGAGGGCTAGGAGGGTAGCAAGCAAGGTGGGGGTGTTGGAGGGGGTTCGACTACATAGGAGTGACAAGGAGGTGATCATGCAACTTGGTGGCCAAGGGAGGTGAATAAGGTGCTTGTAAGGAGCTAGGGTGGCTGCTAGGTGATCTGTCAGGGTGAGTGATTGGCGTGGGGATAGTGAGGTGCTGGCCAGGGAGGTGGATGAAAACGGCTTCTTCACAAGTGGGTGCGGGCGGCTCGCGGGAGGTGGTGTATGTTTGTGTTTGCTCTTCTTGATTTGCTTCTTTTATTTCATTATTTTTTTTTTGCTTCTTATTTTTCTTCTTCCAACTTGTTCTTTCATAATTTTTTCTCTTCCTGCCCCATACCCTTTTTGCTTAAAATGGGTAAAAATGAAAATAAAGGGGTGTCGGGTTTGGTTTTGGTTCGGCTTAGGGTTTAAGGTTTTAAAATATAGATTAGGGTTAGGATTAGTGATAGATTGAGGTTTAAGATTAGTGTTAGGATTGAGTTTTAGGGTCTAGGATTAAGGTTTTTAGTTTTTAAGGTTTAGGGTTTAGTTTTTAAGTTTAAAGTGAAATTAGGGTTTTAGGGTTTCGTTTAGGGTTTAGGGTTTTAGATTAGGGTTTTAGGATTAATTAGGGATTAGGTTTAGGATTTAGATGGCATGCATTAAGTGATTGTACCTTGTGCTAAAGTGGTGGTAAAGTTTAAACATGGTTTAGGAGCTTAAATGACCTAATTAGGTTTTTAGGCATGATTAACTTGAACATTATGCTTTATAAAGTTGTAACTTGACTTAGGAGGGAAAAGATATTCAAATATTGTGTATTGGCACTTGTACACATGCTTTAGGGGCTTGCACATTTATTTTATATGTATACATTACATATAATTAGGGTTTTGATATAAACGTTAACGTTTAATGCTTGTTTTGAAATAACGTTATGAAAAAATACGTTTTAAATGGACGATGTAATTGGTAAATGTATTAAAATATAGATCTGTCTAATTAGGGATGTTTACATGATATAAACATAGATATAGATGTCATTGGTGGAGGTTGTTTTATAGCGTTGAGCTAGTTTACTTCGAGAATAGCAAGTTTCGTTGCATAAATGAGATAAAGCAAAAATTTCCTTGTCAACGAGGTGATAACTTATTATATATATATATATATATATATATATATATATATATATATATACATATAATATATATATATATATATTATATATATATTTACTATATAATAGATGTATATTACAGTGCATATAATTTAATAGATGGATTTTCATTTGATGTAATTACGGTTGTTATAACATTGCACTAGAGGTCATAGTAATTAATTACGTTCTTCCTTTCTAGTTGTCCACCACTATACTAATTCCCTTTTCGACAGCAAGGCTTACCACCCAAGAATCCTGCAATAATTCTTCTGGTCGACACTAATTCCCTTTTCCAACATGCTTTCTTTACTGCTTTCTTAGGTAGATTAATAAAATTAATTAGACAATTAGAGACACAAACCGTTCTTTTGGTCGACACCCGTACTTACCAATCACTACACTATACACGATAGGGTACACTGCTCTTTAATGTGTAGGAATAGTCGAGGTTGTTAGGGTTTTATAAATGTAAAACCTGACGTAGTTTCTATTAAAGAAAATCGCGCATCACATTTTTTTTTGATCTAAATGATCACAATTTTATTGATATATCATGTATTAATCAAAATATAAAAAGAAGTAACGATGAAAATGAAAAAAGAAAATAACATTGGAACAAGTAATCTACACAAATTAATTAGTTTGTATTTTTTCAATAAAATGTTTGACTAGTGTTTATTTTGTGTATTTTTTTTAACAGCAGATTTTTATTAAAACACTAGTAAGAAGTTAGAAAAGATTACAAGATAACAAAATTATGGTTTTGTAACCAAGTGACCCAATTAACATTACACTTAGGATCGACCTTCGAGACCGAGGAGAACTCCAGTTATAAAGAAAATTGAACTACATCATCGAATAAATGAGAGCACGCCTGGTTGAGAATTCCCAAAGAGCATTTGATTCTGAAGCGCTAAATTAACCAAACATCACGTAACAAATACCTTTTCAATAACATATTCAATTGGCTTATGTAAACGAATATTGACAATCCAGATGAGCCACTCGTTATAGGAGTTAAAAGCCACATCTTCAGTTTATTTTGTGTATTTTATGTTTATTTAGTAGGACTCATTAGAATATGCGGTTATATAGTCTAAGTCGTGTAATTATATGTGGTTGTTTTTCGTTCTAGGTATATACGTCTATAGCCAGTTCCATATAGGCAATTTTAGTAGCCTCTTATGTAGATTGTGCTTTACATTACGTAATCACATATAACTTACATATAGGAACTTCGTTGCACCCTATGGACATACAATTATATTTGTGCATAAGCTCAATTTCTTAGCATGTGTTTATGTTATGATGTGTTTCTCAATTCTCATGCTCGTATATGTTTATATTTGTATGCTTATGTGACCCTCTGCCTCTATATGATTTGCTCATATCATTATATATATTTTGCTTTCATGTATTTTTGCTTATATTTCTCTATTTTTTAAGCTTTTATCATATTAATCGTCTCTACCTTTGTATGTTGTTATGCATGAAAGAATATTTAAGAGCTTGGTGAGCTCTTTAGTCGATCAAACCACGCGCAAAATTCAGCCTTCTTCATGATTGCATGCACATAGAGGACGTATATGCATCAAGCATCACGGGCTTCCCTAGCTTAATTGCCATAGCACTCAAACCATCCTCAGTAAAAGCTGTAACGGGTATATCGTGCAATTTAACCCAAACAAGAACAAAATTCCCCTCTTCTTTCAACAAGTTACAATTCGATGACTTCTTTTTAAGAATAATGGGGACATTTCGAATCATCCACAGACCAATCTCCGAAACACCATCCCTTCCTGCTGATGAGGAGAATTTAAAGAAGAAAAAACCATTTGCATTCATCATTAATTTCATAATGCCAATTTTCTTCTACGAATTCATAACTTGGTGCTAAAGAACCGGGAATGCAACCCTTTTTACCAAGGAAATACCCATATGATAAATTTTCAAACCTAGCGTTAGCCTCTAAAACGTAAGACATAGAAACTTGATCATCATCCATTTCATTAGTAGGGATACCAGTTTCAAACACATGAAAATTCACCTTATTATTGCTTGGATCAGAAACTAAACTTGCATACTCTCACACCCCGCCAAGGCAGAAACGTGAGGCTCGGCGAGAAAGAGAATCATCACAACACATTGGTGTCTATATAGAGAAACTAAAACATGCATAAAATACAAGGTATAGATACACGGTGTCATAAAAATATCCAAACACATCAACAAAATCCAAAAGGCGTCTGACATTGAAATGAAGGCAGTTCATGTCAACGTCATGACATGCAAACGTTCATACATCCTAATAGAGCAAAACAAATAACATTCAACATCCAAAACAAATAACAAAATCTAGATAATTAAAATTCGCCAGCTGCCTACGGTTCATCTAGCCATTTTTACTAACTTTAACCTCATCCTGCTGAATACTTAAAAATAATGCTTATACGTCAACACAATGGTTGGTGAGAAACATAGGTTTTCAGACACACGAATCCAATCAATTTCCAAAACGATTTATCCAATTTATGTGATTATAAAACAACACATTTTGCATGACAATTATGCTAACTAACATACAAGCTAACATGCAATTCAATCCAATCATATCAAACCAACAAATCATATACTGGGTAGGCGTACCCATCGGATCCCTCATAACCCACACTGAGTAGGCGTACTCATCCGATCCCTCAGACACTAAGCAGACGACCTAAATCACTTTTGGATCATACCAAAGTCCCTATGGTTTCCCTCTAGCCTAGGCCCTGGATACCCGCAAGTAACCCTCATGTCTAGGCCACAGTACCTTCAACTAAACAGGCCATGGATACCCGCAAGTAACCCTCATGACTTAGTCCACACATCAAAATCACATCACATAACATGTAGCACATAACGCATATCAGTCACATAACAGTCCATGCATTTACACAAACACATCATCACAGGAATTGAAAACTCTTTTCAACACTTGCATCATTTCCATCCCAAGTTTAAAAGATATTAAAAAGTTTGTGACTATAGGTAACTCACAGAATTGCTTTAAAACGTAGCTTCCAATTCCTATCACGAAACTTACAAATAAATAAACACGGTTACACGCGAACAAGCTAAAATCTCTAGTCCATGTAACACACATATGATGAATGTCTAAGGGTTTTATTAACCATCATGGGTCACCCCGACACCATGCCCAACCTTAACCACTTCATTAACACATTACACTAGTCAACTATAATTTATTCAGAATTGTAGAATTTTAGTGTATCTTTACTAACTTAAAAACCTTACTTGTTGACATTCATAATTTATACCAAAAATCACCTAAGTTCATTTATGAGTTTACTAACTATCTAGTGATTCCTAAATACTCATTACATGTGTAACTATCCCAAATAAAATGAAACTTCAAAATTGTCCTAATTCGGATATGATTGAACACTAAAATGTATGGCCCTCATTACCATACTTAGACACACAACCAGAGGCTATTATCTGGGTTTATTTTATAAATATTTAACTTAACCACTGTTGATGGGCTAACATTAATTCCATATTTAAGTATGTGTTTTTACCCTCCCAAACGATGGGACCTAATTCTCAGTCCGTATTGAATGTTTTGGACAACTTTTTGGGTATTCAATTTTTGAATGAATTTCCGAAACTCAACGACCTCGGAGGCCAAATTTTTTGAAAATAGATTCCTTGGCTTACTGTTTAGAAAACAGAACTCACTATAAATCGTTACCATCTTAGAGATATCATTCCATTAAACCATCCCTTATGATGCAATACACATATATCAAAGATCAACGCATAATCGAATGCTCAGTTTGCAAATTCTTGCTTCTATTTTATACCTATACACATATAGGATAATGTTATCTCTATATACTTACTGAATTTTTATAAATCCTAAGATCCATCACATTACATGTTACATGAATGCAAGAATTAAACTAGGTTAAGGATACATTACCTTTTGATTACTAGCTCCCTAACACAAACCTCGCAAAATAAAAACAAACAAAAAAAAAAACCCTTTTTGGATCAAATTCCTTGTTCTCCTTGTTTTAAGGTGAATGGAAGTAGGCTCAAAAGGTATATGGGGTCTGAATGAGTCATTTTAAGCTTATGGATCCATTATCTAACTAACTAGAATCATATCCTATGTCAAACTCCTAAGATAAGGCCCAAAATCTTTTCTTTTTTTCCTTTCTCGGGCTGATTTCTACACATACATACATATATTTATTTTCTTTTTTTCTTTAATTATTAATTAACTAATTATCTTTATTACCTTAAGTTTTCATAAAAACCTAAGCTAATTTGGGTAAACCTTTTTACATAAACGCTACTTACTAAACTTTCTAAAATAACTTTTCATTTCAAATTTCACTTTTTTGATTTTTAGAAACTCTACTATAAATATCCAAATTTCACTCACTTCACTTAATTCCAACATGATACATTTCTCATAAACGCTTAACACAAAATCATCCAACTATTGATGTAGTATTGCATGCATACGCCATTCTTTTCATTATCACTATACATGAACAAATGGAATACTCCTCACCAGACACAAACGCACTCAAATGAGATAATCATTACACCTCAACAATGATATCATTGCACCTATTCAAACAATCTAGCACACATAGTTTAACAGTAGCACACAAGAAATTCACACAAATGAACTATTAGACGTTATTAAAGGCAATCACTTAATAGTGAAATCAGATGTCCATCAGTATCTCTCCATGAGGAAATATTGTCCGAGATTGAAATAGAGCGCTCACCAAATCGGTCTTTTAACGAACAAACTGTGGATTACTTAATCCCTCATTTGAGTCTTGTTTCTTCCCAAGTAAACTCAGGATCACGTTTCGAATTCCACCTAACTTTCACAAGTGCTATGTTCCTACGTTTTAACCTCTTAATTTCTCGACCCATAATCTCTACAGGTTCCTCGACAAAACGAAGTGTCTTGTCGACCTTTATCTCATCCAATGACGCATGCAAATTAGCATCTGCCAGACACTTTTTTAGATTTGACACATGGAAGGTCTCATGCACGCTATTCAAATCCTCGGATAACCTCAATCTATAAGATACAAGGCTGATCCTTTTAAGAATCTCAAACGGTCCTACATATTTTGTGTTAAACTTTACCCTTCTTTATAAAATAATCTATGCCGTTATTAAGGCGTACACCCTTAATTACTACCCGTGATCACCACCTCAATCGATTACGGATTACGCCTTTAATAACATAGACCACACCCCCCCCCCCCACCCTCTTTTTGACGATCTCTCACCGCTTTGGGCTTTTTCTTTACCAACACCACCTTATCAGTCATTTCTTGTACTAACTCAAGTCCAATCAAACTACTCTCTCCAATCTCTGCCCATAGAACAGGTGACCTACATTTCCTTCCATACAAAGCTTCAAACGGAGCACATCGAATGCTCAAATGATAACTCCACCAAAATCGATAAAAACACATGCCCTCAGTATATCTTTATAAAATTAAATTCATACATTCATTTGTCTATCAGCTTGAGGATGCTAAGCAGAAGGTAACTCAAATCCATTCGCATCTCTAATACTTTTTGCAGTGTCTACCAAAACCACGACGGTTAAATATCCATTCAATCTGAGTTGATCGTCACCAGAATTCATTCTTGCTATTACATCTCAATATTAAATCCTTGCTAAATTCACCTCTTGAAATATTCTTGTATGCTAGAAAAATGGAGCTAACCTTGATAAGTCTATCGACATCACCCATAATCACTCATACTCACTTTCTTTGACTTAGAAATTTAGTGATAAAATCCATGGTCATTCTATCTCATTTTTACTCAAGTATCTCAGGCTGTTATAGGAAGCCAAAAGTCTTTGATATTGCAGCCTTCATCTCTTAAACAAATTCGATAATTGCTAACATAGATAGCTATATCCTTTTCTACACGTGGCTACCAATACATTGTCTCCTAAGGTTATAGTTCGTCCTCTTATACGTCCCGAACTGTACAAGTATCTTGATGCATGGGACCAATCCATTACATTTCCTACCAATAGAACTTAAATTCGATCCATAAAGTACAAACTCTCGTCTCTTTTTCTTTCCATCTGTGGATCTAAACCATGTAGCCTTTCTGCGAGTACGTTTTTTGCATTGAAACGCCTCACTTTGGGCTTCAGTATCATTCCTCTTATCATCTTATTTGACTCTCTCCTTTCTACTCAACGATCATCCCACTACATTCGCTTGTTATCGGAGGTATCAAACATCATTTCTTCAAAAGTTATGAAAAGCTCGTCTTAGTTCTACGCTTCAATCATACTTCTGATATCTCTCAGTTAGGGAAGTATGGGGGTTCTTCAACATTTCTTATTTTTTTTTTTGCAATGAAGTCCAGTTAGTAAAAATGCCAATCTAGGATAATCATCTAATTCTTCATGCCACCACTCTTACTACGGGTTCCATAGTGAATACGTATGGATTGACCTCGGTGCACCAAAAAATGCAACCTCTTCCAACCATAACTCACACTTAAGAAAATCTTAGCATAATTTTTCCTTCCTTAGTGACTCCACAACTAACTTCAAATGATACTTCATGTTCCTCCTTTCGACTTTGATTATGGCAAGAACTGTCATCATGAATGCAGTTGACAAACCTACCTAAGTGCAGGCTTGTAGTTTTCAAACCTTGTTCAATTATGTCCATGAAAACCGCTGGTGCATGGTTAACCAAAGCTTAACCGTAGACTTAAAATGTCTGTATCTCATTAGAAATGCGGTCTTTGGAATGGCATCCTCATGCACTCGTAGCTGCTGATAACCTGATCGAAAATCTATCTTTAAGTAAGGACACGTTCCTCGTAACTGATCAAATAAGTCATTAATCCCAGGAAGTGGATAATGGTTTTTTAATAGTTAATTTGTTCAACTCCATATGATCAATACACATGCGGAATGAACCAACCTTATCTTCTATGTATTAAACCACACAGTGATTACTCATGAAAATGGACTAGGTAGTATGAAACCTTGTCTTGCACTCTCGACAAGTTGTTCAGACAATTCTTGCATTTCTGAGGGTGCTAGACGATATGGACACTTCGCGACTGGCGTCGCTCCATGAACAAAATCTATGCGGAACTTAACTTGTCGTCGTGGTGGTCATCGACAAATATTCTGGAAACACATCAATAAAATCTTATACGATAGAAATATCACTCAATTTCGTTTCATCTACCTTCTTGTTCATTAAGGTTTCACGATTCTTGACGTACGTTCAACCTACTGAACCCGAAGTATCTCACACCTTCCTACGGTATCCTAAAACACCTTCTCATGACATACAATCACAAACTTCCTTTTGGACAACCCATAGTCCATTTCCACAATCACATCAAAGCTTCCATGACTCAACGGTATCAACGAACTCCAAGGGTTACGAAACCATAGAATAGGATAACTAAACGAAATCTTGTCAAAGGCTGAATGCATATAGTGATATTCCAAATATGCCAAATAGACGTGGATCTAAAATTACCTTAAGAATCCTTGAAAGGAATGGATAAGTATAGCACCGACGTGAAGCACAAATGAAAGAAAATCAACAGGCGTACCACGACAAATGAACACATAAAAAATATCAATACAAAAGACGGAAATTCTTATACCAATTATCGACTTTACTCGAAAGGCCAAATTAAATAATGTTTTTTATAAAAATCGTTTTAAATAATAATGAAATTGTCTTAAATGTAATCTTTGAAAAAATCATTCTAGTTGTCATAAAAATCTAGAGATGGTTATCTAATGGTGTATCGTACCTTACCACTATGAATCACTTTAAACCTGATTTTTATAATAAAATAAAATCTATTTATAAAGATCATTTTATACATAGTTTTCTCTAAACACTAACACAATACTTTAAAAGGGTTTTTATAATTAGACATCAATTATAAAATATGTTACTCAAACAAAGGACACCATATTACAACATGGGATCGTTAAATCACCGTACAAGACCCTATCACATTCTAATGTTTTGAAAAAAAGAAAATACGAGGAACCATATACTTAAAATAAAATCAAACGAACTCGTACAAGAAAACCCATGCAAGATGTTACGTACCCAAAAGAAAGCGTAAGGTCTTATCCAAAATAACGATCAACATAGAAAACCTAAAAGCATCGATACTAACCACTATAGCAAATATGGCGTTACGAAAACCAAGGGATATACAAAGAAGGGAGTAATGATCCACCATAGATTGTTATGAACAATTAGTGCTTAAAAGAAAACCTTTGATACTCATACGAGTAATAAATGCAAGAAAGAAAGATCTAACTTACGGTGTGAATGATATCCGAAAAAAGAGCAGATCCGAACAAACAATTGAGCAACGAGTAACCATAATAATAATAATTAATAATAATAATAACAATAATTAATAATAAAAATCAATAATAAGAATAATAATAATAATAATAATTATATAATAATAGGTATCAGCAAACTAGGATAGAAGAGAAACTTAACTTTCTCTAATAACTCAATTTAACATTTCTCCAATTAGGGTAAGGACTAATTCTCTACCCTTACCACTATTCTTATTCATGAATATCATATAAAAAAACATATTACCACTACCACCTTTCAACCAGAGAAATAATTGCAATCATGGTCGCAATCTCTCGTTTGTAATGCCTTTTATAATTTTGTTGGCCACCCATAATTTATAAGTGCCTCCTTTCACATTTCTGGTGTAATTTACTTCCAAGATTATCCCATTTCAATCATAATTCACATATAAGAACACATCATACCACATTGCACTATCTTAACCTCTCCAACTTAACATATAAAATGATGCTCATAAAATAAACTACTTTTCTTATATAAAAATAATTTAAATGACATAAAAGGAAAGAATACGTCTCGCAACAATTCCAAATACAGAAATATCCGAAGAAATAATCAATAACAACATGTCGAAGTAAAGGAACGGGTTAAACTTTATGCTGGACCATCGCTTGGTTTGACTCTGCCTCGCTAAGGAATCACCAGACTCTGCAGCGTCCAGCCTTTTACGCACATCGACAAACGATCAACTATCCTATCTCCTTCGGTTCCACAAGAGGCTCCTTATAATGCTTAAGTCTAGTTGGGAAAACGGTTCCCCAACGAGACTTCTTACAGGTGGGGAAAAACATAGCTAAAATACTAAGAAAGTAATACATATCCTATCAGATAATGGTAGGCAAAATAACTAAAATGACAAATTAGCCATACATACAAAGATTTATATAAGATATACCATAATATAGAGAGGAAGCATATTAGTTAGAGCATTAAACACTTAAGCCTTAAATGCATCTACATGGAGGACCCCTAGGTTATAGTCTAGGCTCGACCACCTACTTCTCTATAACCATTGCTCTGGATAAAATCTGTCTCACCCGCCAGGCGGAAGGAAACGTGATAGTGAGCGCCGGCGACAATAATGGTAATTATCACAACACATTGGCGTCTATATAAAGAAACTAAAACATGCATAAAATATAAGGTATATACACACAATGTCATGAAAATACCCAAACATATCAAAAAAATCCAAAAGGCAGTTCGACTTTAAGATGAAGGACGTCAGTTCATGTAAACGTCATGACATGCAAATATTCATACATCCTAACAGAGCAAAACAAATAACATTCAACATCACAAATAACGAAATCTAGATAACTAAAATTCGCCAGCTGCCTACGGTCCATCTAGCCACTTTTCCTAACTATTACCTAGTTAAATGCCCCCGATATTGCTATGAACTAGGAAGAAAAGCTTATTTTCTTGAGGACAAGCAAATCCCAAGTGTAGGAATTTTTGATGGGTGTCATTTATTACAATTTTTTGGGGTCATTTTACATCCTAAATCATGAAAATATGCACAAAATACATGCTTAATCATTTATTTTTATATTTTTAGCACTTGGATGACATGATTATAAAATAATAGTTTTGTATGATCATTATGCTAACTAACAGACAAGCTAACATGCAATACAATCCAATCAGTCATTCAAACACCAAGCAGACGACCTAAATCGCTCTTGGATCATACCAAATCTCTTTGTCCCTGTGGTTTCCCTTTAGCCCAGGCCATGGATACCCGCAAGTAACTCTCCTGTCTAGGCTACAGTACTTTCCACTAAATAGGCCATAGATACCCACAAGTAACCCTACTGACTTAGTCTACACATCAATATCACATCACAAAACATGTAGCACATAACGCATATCAGTCACATAATAATCCATGCATTTACACTAACACATAATTATAGGAATTCAAAACATATTTAAACACTTGCATCATTTCCATCCCAAGTTTAAAAACAATAAAAAGTGGGACTATGTAACTTACCGGAATGCTAAAAACGCAGCTTCCAATTCCTATCACGTAACTATACAAATAAATAAACACGGTTACACTCGACCAAGCTAAAAGCTCTAGTCCATGTAACACACATATGATGGATGTCTAAGGGGTTGATTAACCATCATGGGTCACCCCGACACCATGCCCAAACTTAACCACTTCATTAACTCATTACACTAGTTAACTACAATTTGTTTAAAAATGCAGAATTTTAGTGTATCTTTACCCTCTTAAAACCCTTACTTGCTGACCTTCATAAATTCTACCAAAAATCATTTATGTTCATTTATGATTTTACTAACTACCTTGCGACTCCCAACTTCTCATCACATGTGTAACTATCCCAAATAAAATCAAACTTCAAAACTGTCCTAATTCGGATCTGATTGCACACTAAAAAGTATGGCTCTAACTATCATACTTAGACTCACAATCAGAAGCTCTCCTTCTAGGGTTTCTTTATATACATATAGAACTTAACCACTGTATATTGGTTAACCTTAATTCCACTTTTAAGTTAGGGTTTTACCCTCCTAAACATGACCTAAATCTGACCCGTATTTACTGTTTTGACAACTTTGCTTGTAACCAATATTTCACTAACTTCCATAACTCCAAATCAATCGAGGCCGGACTTTTAAAAAAAATATAATCTTTGAACTACAATTTAGGAATTTGAATCATATCAAAACACGTTTTTAACATCTAGATATCATCATTTTAACATAGACCAAAATTCTGCTCAACTCTAAATCATAATTTAACGCGATTTAAGTCTACCCGTTTACATCAATAAGATCCTAATTAAACTCTAAACACTCTAGCATAATTAAAACACCCTTAATTACAAAAGTTTTAAAAACCCTAATGATCCATCATATTAATTGTTACATGTTTTAAAGAAAGATTAAACAAAAGCTAAGTTAAGAATATTCATACTCCTCTTGAATTCTTGATCACTAACACCGATTTCTTGTTAACTTCTTGATCCATTTTCTTGGTTCCTTGTATTAGGGGAGGTAGAAGTTGACACTAGGGTTTTGGGGCTGATTGAGTCATGTTTTTGATATAATAGCTAGGATAACCTATCTAATTGAACTAGCATCTATTCCTACTAAAACTCCTCTATATAAGCCTAAAATCCTTTTTCTTTCTTTTTTTTCCTTTCTTGAACACCCCTATATATATTTTTTTATTTTTTATTTTATTTAATTATTAATTACATAATTATCTTCATTACCTTAAGTTTTCATAAAAACCTAAGCTAATTTGGATAAACCTTTTTACATAAACGCAACTTACTAAACCTTCTAAAAATAACTTTTCATTTTACTTTTCACTTTCTATATTTAGAAAATCTACCCTAAATCACCAAATTTTACTCACTTAACTTATTTCTATCATAATTCATTACCCATAAACTCTTAACACAAACTTATTCAACTATTGACGTAGCATTACATACAATACGCCATTACTTTTCCATTAGCACTATTCGTAAACAAATGGAATACTCATCACTAAACACATATGCACACAAAATGAGATTATCATACACCTCAAAACTATATCATACACCTATTCAAACCACTTAGTACACATAAACTACACATAGCACATAAGAAACACACAAAATAAACTCTTAGATATTTCTAAAGGTATTCACTAACCTGATTAAATCACGGTTGTTACAGTATCCCCTCCTTGAGGAAATCTTGTCTTGAGATTTAACTAGCAGGCTCAACAACTCGGTCTACGAACAACTATGTATACTTAATTCTCATTTGGTCTTCGTGTTCCCAAGTAAACTCAGGACCACGTTTTAAATTCCACCTAACTTTCACAAGCACTATTTTCCTACGTTTTAACTTCTTAATTTCTTGATCCATAATCTATGCATGTTCTTCGACAAAATGAAGTGTCTTGTTGACCTTGATCTCATCCAATGGCACATGCAAATTAGCATCCACCAAACACTTCTTCAGATTTGACACATGAAAGGTGTCATGCACACTACGCAACTCCTCAGGTAGCTTTAACCTATAAGCTACAAGACGAATCCTTTCAAGGATCTCAAACGGTCCTACATATCTTGCTGCTAACTTACCCTTCTTTCCAAAACGCACTACGCCCTTCCATGGCAACACCTTTAATAACACTTGATCACCCACCTCAAACTCTAACGGTTTATGTATCATGTTCGCATAGCTCTTTTGACGATCTCTCGCCGCTTTGAGCTTTTCCTTTATCAATACTACCTTATCTATCGTCTCTAGTACTAACTTAGGTCCAATCATACTACCCTCTCCAATCTTTGCCTATAATACAGGAGATCTATACTTTGTACCATACAAGGCCTCAAACGGAGCATACTGAATGCTCGAATGATAACTATTGTTGTAAGAAAACTTGGCTAATGGCAGATGAACATCCCAACTACCACCAAAATCTATAACGCACGCCTTTAACCTATCTTCCAAAGTCTGAATTGTATGCTCACTTTGTCTATCC